>JAOTAV010021412.1:0-22910 GCA_026546445.1 Cyclargus thomasi
AGTAGATATTAAGTTAATAGTGTCATTAGGCAGATGTTCTTATTAGACGTGCTTTAATTAAAAAATATATTTCAAGGGCAACACCCCGCTCACGACACGATCCCAAATGTCGAAGAATGATGCAAACTCCTGGCTACCTACTCTACCGAGTCGACTTGCGTCCCAAAACCCATAAAGAAAAACTTACATTCGATAATTTTGTAAGAATAAGTCCCAATAGATTCTGATCCCAAGCTATACATAGCAATCTTGATTCTTGATGAAAATTGCGCAGTAAAAATTAGGATTTCCTAAGCCTTTAAAAATACTCAAAATCATGACCTATATAAGAAGGTATTTAACCAAACATTTCTATTTCCGGAACCGTCTTTGGGAATTCCTGGTCGAGACCAACGTTTTCCGAACGGAACCGCGGAAGGCCAAACGGTTACCTAGTTCTTCTTTTCAAGTCTGACATGAAAAACATTCAGATGACAAGGTTCATTTCTTCCGATAGGGTTCAACCGGAAAAATATGTTTAGCGTTTCGCGAACGAAAAAACTGGAACCCCAAGTCGAAACTATAGCTATAAGTCCCTATTCGTAGACCAAACTTTCAATCATTACATCAACCATTTTCAGATTGCGTGGGCTCTAGCTGGTCTAAGCACATAACATCACGATGTATACTTTGTATCGTCGTCTATGCAATTCCTGTAAAGGACAGAATGGTGATTAGTTTAGCGACGCGTTACTCCGTTTCCATAGCGAAACTTCAGCCCACGGCATCACAAGTTTCACCCCATTAAACATTCTTAATTACATTGCATTGGGTATACCGACTGGCGCCTGGAGCGATCGGCACTCTCTACAGCACGATCAAAATGATTTCTACCTGACAATTCTTATAATAGTGACTCTTATGTCAATGATATACGGTCAACGTCAACGAAACTTGCATTCAAACCTGCTGTCTATAACGAAGAGGTTTTATTCTAAAGCTAGGCAGCAGAAAATGTAAAGGCGACCAGCTTTCGATTCCCGTTCTTTTACAACCGTCAATTTTTCTACTACACTTTTTATTTCTTTGGTCATAATTAAGCTCGTCGACGACGTGTACTGCAATAGGTGCATCATAGAAATTACTTCAAAGGTCAGCCACCTACGTTATTTGTTCGGGCTATGTCAATTTATTCTTCTATACATATAATAAAACAGTAAAATTGGAGTGTCTGTACATTTAATATTTATTTTTCAAAATTATCAATGTGGGGGTGCTAACGAACATTAATAGAACAGAACACATATCGACAAAAAAAGTTGTCTGTTCATCTGTTTGTACGCGCTAATATCGGGAACTACTGGACGGAATTGAATTATTTGGCTCTTTTGTTTAATGGCTATTAGGTCTGGGCAACAGATAGGATATCCCGGTAAAATGTGCGGTTCCCGCGGGATATACAAATTTTTGCGCAACAAAGTGGCAGGCACCAATTAGTACATTAATATATTTGTGATGATCGACTAGACTTTATAAGCCGAGTAAATTATTTAGCCCTCGTCTCATACATCCCATTTGCTTTAAAATCTCGGCTACAGTACACTCCCCATAACGAGTATAAAGTGACAAGCGTCTTGTGAAATTAGTATCGTAATAAAGTATGACACAGATATTACACGATCGAGAGTGCACCTGACGGAGATCTTTATCTGGTGGGATGATCGATAGCCTTTCTTCTCGGATACACTCACCATTTTTAAAGATTCATAAGGACGTTCCTTTATCAACAAAATTGATATGCAAGACAAGAAGCGACGCGCGGACTTACGATCTACGATTTTCGACGACGACTATATCTTCGATTTTCCATTAATTTGATCGGATAACGTATGAAAAATGACAACAGAGTAGGTAAGCGTATCCTACGTTATTATAATTCACAGCGTGTTTCACAAAGTCTAACGCGAACGGGTTAATAGATCCTTTGCACAGCGATTGATCAAATGTTCTGACTCGTCCTAAGTTAATCATCAATCTAATCATTTTTCAGTCCACCAGCCCTGGACTACTGACACCATTGTTAACCCTTATCATGGTGTCAGTAGACATACGATAGTATAAACTGCCAGATTGTTGAGATAAACTGACAGATTTTGTGTATCTGCCAATTTGTCTACCCTGCTGTAGAAAGAAACGCTTTCTCGGTCGCCATATCTGCCTGTAGATTAGCAGTGCATGCCAAGACACGATTTTAGCGCCCCCTTTTGGCCCTCACGCCCTAGGCTGCAGATAGGGACAATCAGGCCCTGCCTATGCAGTATCTCAACTCAGCGGAATAACGTTAGCAACTTACCCATTCTCGTCCTTGATTTTCTTTTTCCTCCCCCTCTTCTTGGGCTGGTTTAACATCATCTGCTGCGGGTGCATCTGCATGTGGTGGTGGGGGTCGTGGTGCTGCATGTGCGGCATGTGGTGCTGGCCGAGCATGGCGCACATCGCGTCTTCCTCCACGAACGAGTAGGGGTCCTCGCACTCGCGCTTGACGCCGTTGTACATGTCGTCGTCACGTTTTGGGGGGCCATACTGGTGTATCTGGTGCTGGCTCATATCGTACGGTACGTCGGCGTCGCGCTTAAACGCGTACGGGTCCTGCGGGTACTTGGGGAACGGGAAGTGCTGGTAGTGTTCCTCGTGCGGCGGGGGCGGGGCGGGCGGCGCGGGCTGCTCGAAGTGTCTGTAGGGGCAGGGGAAGGGGCGCTGCATGAGCGGCTCGAAGGTGGGCTCGGGGGGCGGCGTGCGGGGCGGGGCTGGGGAGCCCTCGGCGCTGGAGGGCTTGCGGCGCGCCTCGCCGCTGTTGCTGGTCTCGTAGCCGTCATCCTGACTCTCCGCCGCCTTCGGCTTCTCATCGCCCTCCTCCCTGCAACAACAGTAACACTTATTAGCCACGTGCTTGACGGCAAATTGCAATGTAATTGTTTTCTACGTAATTATTATAAGTGTGGGTCTTCTTCAAAGAGACCTTGCCGAGATTTTGAAGTTGAAACTATCTTTCAATGAAATAAGAAAATTAAAACCGATAACAATTAAACCAAGTCTAATAAAAATAATGCGAGGCATGGCTTAGCAATTGGCATGGCTTAGCAATTGGCATGGCTTAGCAATTGGTATGGCTTAGCAATCGGCATGGCTCTTTATTCGGCGCTACAAAATGCTAGTATTTTCGACACTAAATGAACATTGTGCAAATAAAAGTAATTAATTTTTTCAGGCACGACATTATGCAAATTCTAGATTCGTGAATTAATTTTCATATTTCGTAAATATTAATGTTGCCTGCAACTTCGATTGTGCAATTTGTTTATACGCTGGAAACCTAACATTGATAACCTTAATCTCAAGCCATCATTTCCTCACTCAAAGTTGTTGCAGAAGATTTAACATATAGACAGACTTTCGCTACATATACATGTGAAATAACGTCTGAACTCAGAGTATGAAGTGAATAAAAGTTAACTTGGGAAGTCTCGCCGACTTTGCAAATGTGTGTTGTTTCAAAGTTAATAAAGTTACACTTTGCGGACGGAAAATGAACGATATAACAGCTCTACTTTATAGGAATGGAAAAGTAAACCACACTTCTTATTCAATTCTCTAATATCGTTATGGCTAAAAATATACCATGCTATGTGACATGGGTGAATTAACCTTTTTTTTTGTCCCAGACAAATGCTTGAATAAAAAGTCAATCAGAATATTTTTCATCGATAAAATAAGTTTACTCGATAGACGCCAACTAAGTATGTTACATTATAATTGACTAAATTAAATACTAAATTAAAACATTTTCATGTATAAAGTCGGTGGTCCAGGGGATAAAACCAGATTTCCATATAAATTCTGGGACATTTTTTGTCCCCGGGGAAATACTCGTAAACATATGAACCTATTAAAAAATCGCAAATGACATGGCTGGTTGTAGGATAATTGAAGACATAAGTGGAAGTAGCAGATAACTAACATTTAAAAAATTTCCGGATTTTTGGACCCGAAAAAATATTTGAAATTAAAATAATATAATTTTGATGTCTATCTCTCACTAGCTAGATAATAAAATACGTAAGCTACAAGATTTGTCAATTTTTTTTTTGACAGAGTACCGGTGCCTAGATTGACCGAAAGTACTTAAGACCCTCAAATATTAATATTAATAAAAATAATAAATTAATATTCGTTTATAATTAATGAAAACAGAGAAACGATGGATAAATGAGTAACCGCGACTCAGACCTTTGAAGCTCATGATGATTATTAGCTCAGAAACTCAGAACGGGCTAACGCAATAATTTGCACGTTCGTTGCCTGATAATGGCGATAACATTTTCGACTGCATGCCCGCTGCACACCGTTCGATCAGCTCTGTTCAGAGTCATACTATCTTTAACACACCTTTAAACCTTGACCATAAGATCAATATTCTTTTGGCCGACATTTTCGTACATTTCATTCAAAATAATAGTACCTCTAACACACCTTTATACCGTTCGCATAAGAATCACTCCTATCTCACAACGAACGTTCGAAATTCAAATTTAAATTGCGAACGCACAATTTCGAGTCCACGTCTCGTCACGCGGATTAAAGGTGCGCAGGAACCGAGACGAATTTAATCAGTGTACCACACCGGCTCGACTAGGTAACGGTTCTTCGCTTCGGAGTGTCTACAATAAAAAAGATATAACGTCAAAATTTTCCGCGCCACTCGAGAAAGTTGCAAGTTTCGACTTAGGTCTCGATTTATAGTCCGTGATGCAGAAAACACGTAAAAAAAATTAAACAAAATGTTCATGTGCATGTGTTGCATGACTGCTCTTGAAACGTTTCTAACACGATAAATTCTATTAGACTCCATGATTAATAGTTAACGCATTAAGAAAGACTTGGGACCTGTTTCACCGCTTCCTGATAAGTGTGCAATAATACGGCTACCCACAGCTTTTTTGACTCATTATGTATGGAGAATCTGTCAAAAAAGAGGATTGCTAATCCGTTTTAAACCAAGTTACAAAGTTACCGCTTTAGATACCAGGCACACGATCGGCTTTTTTAAACGTCAATCCAATGCTCCGAGGGATCTGTCTTGACAACCAGGTATTGTCCTACCCTTTAGAAACAACTTGTCGTTTTGAACCCACAACCTCCAAAGCGAGAGGATGAATTTAAAGCACTAGAGATCATCCCTGTAATGTGTTTCTAATTTTCCTATCCCTCGAATAGAACGTGAATGTATGTTTGGATGTATGTCATTTGGACTTAAATACGCTTTTTTTTAAGTGCCCTAGTGGGATAAAGAAATATTGATATTCATCAGCCCCCTTATTCACGATGCGATTCCGCGCAGAGACGGAAACGTTCTTACGGAAGCTCCTGGTACTTTAAACAGAAGTTTCCGAAATCGAGAACGAATCCGCGCGGAATCACATCGTGAATCAGGAGGCATATATACTAACTCCTCGCAGGCAAAGCCACGCGTATAAAAGCTTAATCATCTCGCATCTAGTACGCACACCAAACACGACGTAAATAACCTGGTACACTGATACACAAAAATATTAGGGCATTTTCGCGGTGCGGACGGGCGAATAACGCGCGCGGACAGTCGCGACCACAGCAGACCGTACTGTCACTTAAATCATGTTTGTAAACAGATAAACTCACTGCCGCGCGACTGTTTGACGGGATTTTTACATCCAATATTGTTATTTACGCTCCACGTAAACCGCCGCGGTGGAAAACAATTTTTGCGGCTGTAAAATCAATATTTGCCGCCGTGCCGTTCGCCCGATAAAAGTTTAGTTGCGATGCAGGTTGAAGGTCGCGCGGGGAAAGTTTGAGGATTCTATAATTAACTGTTATAGTAGTTTTAATCATATCGTAGAGTGGCGTGAGTTCCTAAATTTAACCCAGTACACTCGCCAGTTTTCAGTCTTGAGTCCGATGCAATATTGTTTCGCTGTAATGACACAATTTGACATGTGACGTATTATAATGACAAAGTTACATTACACGTCGATGCACTTATGAATATTTTCGAATAAATCAACAGAACAGAACAGAGTCACGACCACTAGCTAGAACTGGGTAGTTGTTCGGAGTCTACTCTCAGTCACAATGGACAGAATGACAGCGACCCGACTTATTTAGAGTTTTCGAAATTGATAGGTTTGACGTAATGCCTTGGTGTATGCTTAAAGCCTTGTCGAAGATGTCAAATGCTGTACACAGTACACGCGCCTATTTTTCACTTTTTAGGGTTTCGTACCCAAAGGGTAAAAACGGGACCCTCTTACTAAGACTTGGTGTTTGTCTGTCTGTCTCCAGGCTGTATATCAAGACCTGTAACAGCTAGAGAGTTGAGTTTCCACAGAACATGTATTTATATTGCTATACAACAGCGAATGCTAAAAACAAAATAATTTTTATATTTAAGAGGGGCTCTCATACAAAAAACGTGTTTTTTTTCAAGCTTCTTCTTGGGACTAGATGGCGCTGCAGTCCGTCTACATCGCGCTAGGAAGTGTACAGAACTATTTTTACTCAATTTTTTGCTCTTTACTGGTACGGAAGTTACCAGTAAAGTCGCGAGTTCTAGTCACACTTTGCCGATTTTTTTTATTGTCTTCGTTATGTCCAAAAAGGCTAAAGGCCTCACTAGTCTAATTTATTCATTCGATAAAGAAATAAGCTTTGAAGAAAAGCTAGGCATCGAAATTGTGTTTGACGTAAGGTACCGCGACACGGCGTTGAATCTTAGAGGTGCTATGGGGTCAACGGGAGAGAGCGAGAGGGATACGCTGTCTCGCTCTATTTGGGCAACGATACGATATCATCTAGCTAATTACGCACACTATTCCTCGGCAACCGGTTCGCCTGTGACGGGCAGGTGGCGGCGGGGGCCGATTTGACACCGACGATACCTTCACTTTGTATCCATTAATTAAGCCGTGCATATTATCCACACTATCCATATTAATATAATATTATAAATGCGAAAGTGTGTCTGTCTATTACCTTTTCAAGCCCAAACCGCTGAACCGATTTTGCTGAAATTTGGTATAGACATATTTTACGCTCCAAGGAAAAACATATACGGTACACTTTGTACCGGGAAAATGTACGGTTTCCGCGCTGTAAACGAACGTTGGCGCAGCGGAGTTGCGGGCGTCATCTAGTGTTTAGTAAAAACTCCGTCAAAAAAATAATGGCCGCTGTACCGTAGATTGGTGGCGATCGATCGAGGCTCGCAGCTCGCAGCCATCGAAAATACGGGAGACATACCCAGGAGGCCTGTCCCAAAACCGATTTGAGACTATCCTCCAGTGTCACTCGTTGTAGCCGGGGAGGTGAGAGTGCTAGTTTTGGAGTAGCTCGAGAGTCGAGGAGAATTAGTACGTTTCGTAGATTATGTGAAATGGAGAAGAAAATAATAAGGGCATTTTTTATTTTAGCAGTGGGATAAGAAACTACAGCGATTTTAAGGTTATAAAAAAGAAATTGTGCCTTACAGAAAGTTAACATGCTAAATGTCCAAAAACACAAAACCCGACTGCAGAAACCATTTCAATTTAAACATCAAGTTATGTATATTTGTAGAATATCTATTTAAAGCCCTTCATTTTGATACCCTACTCGACCTAAATGAGCGGAAATGTTGACTTCAAAATCCGCCATTTTGATTTTTAAAATTTTTAATATACCTAGTGCCACGTGCGCTATTAAGACGAGTATAACATCATACGTTCAAGCCGTTTAGGCTGAAGAGCGTGTCGAACAATTATACATACATACTCTCGAAAAACATAACCCTCCTTCTTGTGCAGTCGGGTGGATAGAAGTAGACTTCTTAGAGTTGCTTCCTCCACTCAGTGCTCTATCGATCCTAATACTTTCAACGCCCCCTGGCCACAACTAAAAAAGACCACTTAAGCCCGACGGGCCGCATATTATCCGAATTTCTGATCAGAAAAATTCGAACGGTCCGCCCGAACGCACTCCGTTCATATTGTTTCCGACGAGGGTACGAATTGTTCTGATCAGAAATTTAGATGTCGTGTGGGCAGACCAAAAGCCGTCGTCGCCATTGAAGCTGGTTGCTACATGCTATATGTAGGTACTGTATATAAGTAGTAAAAAAGGGGGGGGAACAGTATATATCGTAGTATCCTACGAATAAGGGCGCCCTGCCCCCCTAGACAAGTGGCAAGCGATTAACGTTTACGAAAATCGCTAGGCGTGTTTTTGTATGGGATTGACATTTTCGAACGACGTCTAGATCACGTGACTTTTCGTTCGACAATGTGAACCCCGATACATAAACACGCCAAGCGATTTTCGTAAACGTTAATCGCTTGCCACTTGTCTTGAGGGGCTGGTCATTGTGGCTTTTTATTTTTATTGCAAAGTTGTAATTGGCTCATTATCTATTACCTTCAATGTAAAAAATATTAAAGAAGAAGTTTACTAGTTTTAAAAACCAGTAAATATTGTTTATAAAACGCCACATTTGCTAGCTCTTGAATTCCTCGTCGAAAAGAAAACCAGAAAGGTGACCGTTTTTTTTTTGGTGCGTGAAAAGACGCGCGGGGCAGAAGCGAGGCGCTCGCGAAAGCCCGAAGTTTTCCGCGAGAAAAAAAAAAACCAACAAAAAATTCATTCTAGCGAATAGGGCATATAGGATACTACGATATACGGTTGGATAAGAGAGTTGCAACACGATAGCAGGTGATTAGTCACCTGCCTAAAGCGGCGGCCACACTCCGCGACCCCAATATACAACTAATTGATTACTTTGAATTATTACATTATAATTATCAATCTTTATAGATTACAGCAAAAACTTTAATCTCACAAAACACGACCGCACTAATAGTAGGGTAGCTCAAGAGAGGCATTTTGGATTTACTCAAGCGCGCCATATCAAGGTAGTGTAAACTTTCTACATGTGTCTGGTTATCATGGCATAAGAGTCAGGTTTCTGAGTAAGTTCGGTTCTTAAAGATATTTTTAAGTACCGAAATACGTGTTTTTTAAAAAAAAATTCTTTTTATAACCTTAAAATAGCTGAAGCATCTTATCCCACTGCTAAAATAAAAAATGCCCTATAATTTTTTCAACGTTTTACCTATCTACAAAACGTACTAGGTCTCAACGACGCCCGAGTAACAACAAAAATAGCACTCTGACCTCCCCGGCTCTCCCCTTTCTAGTATATGTATAGATTATTATATGTATAGACAAGTTAAGAAAATGCAGCAAATATTACTTATATAAATATTACAAGTAACAAGATAATAATATACAGTACTTTGGAATGAAAAGATACTAAATTATAAGATTTCAAGTATTGTTATTTATATTGACGGCAAACATTATACCTGTCTATAATAATTACCTGAAGACCGACAACCATACATTAATTGTAGAGACATTCATTGATCGCTTAACTAGCTATTTAGAGACAAATAAAAGTTCAAATGCAAAAAAATTCACAGCCGAACATCTAACCTCCTCGTTTTTGGAAGTCAGTTAAAAAATCCACAGCCGAACATCTAACCTCCATGTTTTTGGGAGTCGGTTAAAAAATTCCACAGCCGAACATCTAACCTCCTCGCTTTTGGTACTCGGTTAAAAAAATCCACAGCCGAACATCTAACCTCCTCGTTTTTGGTAGTCGGTTAAATAGCATAACTGACAGATTTTAGGTTTTATGTGACAGAGCTTATTCTACAATCTGTCACACAGCCCTTTGCATTTATTGCGCACGATTCTTAGAGCAAAGTAACGACTTAATAAATACTGTAGCAGTGACAGAGCTTTCTTTATCCATCACTACCCTTATACCGTCAGTAGAAAAAAATGATAGCTAGGTATAGAAGTAACATATCTTAAGTTAATCAGTAACTACAATTTTTTTCTACATCGTAGACAAAAATGATGGCCTTACCAAGTTCCTAATTTACGTAGCACCCTGAGGTGGAGGAAAATCTAGGGGGTTAGTACAAAATACTAAATCCTAAAATCCGTAGGGTAACCTGTTTATTAACCTATTTACGGTGCAAACACGTAACTTACGCGACGTACGAGTTCAGCCCGTAAGAAAATATTAACATAGCGCCGCCCTTATGAGCCGCATGTTTGAACAAAACTCTTTGATCTGTTCATAATTGTTGTTTAATGTGTGCGATGAGTCAACAAATATATTTTCTATAGACGATTAAATAATGTTCAACAATGTCGAAGATGAACAACATAAGTAGAAGAAGCGGATAAATAACATTTTGCAACCTTCGAGTAAATTCTAATTTTTTCCCATAAAATTTTGTTAAATCTTGTATCTTACCTATTTCATTGTCTAGCTAGTGTGCTGGCTATACATCAAACCCACATTATTTTAATTTCAAATAATTTTCCAGCTTGAAGTAACGCAAAAATCCGGAAGTTTTTTTTAAAGTTAGTTATCTGCTTCTTTCACTTATGTTCTCAATTTCAAGAGTTATCTTACTTTTTCCACTATAAATGAAGAGGAAAGATTTGTATTTTATATTTGCAACAAATAAACTCAAAAAGTACTGATCCGATTTCATAAATTCATTCACCTTTATATTGCTACATTATCACAGAGTGACATAGTCTATAATAATGTCTAGGAAATCGTCCAAATAAGAGTTACAGTCACGTACAAAGAGTTCCATATATAGGTAGGGTATTATCTGACTTAGAAATTAGAATATAGGATACGTACAAACTACCGGTAAGTGATATCACATTGGAGGCTTTGGAGTATCGTTTTGTATGGAGAGTTTTGGGAAGGTCTATTTCATGCCATTTTTAAATTGCCATATCTTTGAAAGAATTAACGCTGTCACAGTAATTTTTTCACCGATATACGAGTATTTATAAATATGCTCAAAAATAATGTAAAAAATCTCGCGAATAATGTCTGCGATAATAAAAATCGCTTCTAATGTTTGTGAAAAAATGAACAGTTAAATTATGATTCCTAGTAAAGGGGGCGACAAAATTGTCCTCCGCCCCGGGGCGTTCGATACCCACGCTACGCCACTGTGACCCGTGGAATAAATTATTTCCACCCAAAGAAGCAAGTATATTTAATGAGACACTACAACATAAACTTAAGCGGTCAAATCTTAGCACCCTTCTCTTAATCTACAACAATATGGTAAATTAAACCGGATTACACTTAAACCGAATTTGATGCAAATATATTGGAGTCTCAAAAACAGATATATATAAAGAAGATATTTTTGTGCATGAAAATGTGAAGTTCAAAGACGATAAACGAATTCAGGGCGGTGTCACGGGCGTCATCTAATAAATAATAAATAGCAAATGATAAACATAAACAGAAAAATTACTAAATAATAATACCCATGGCATGACTTTAAATCTATGCAAATTGATAAAAAATGCATAAATTATAATCTTATTAATAAAATAGTGACGAGCGCCACCTGCCAGACGTATTTAAAGTAATGTAATTAAGTTGTAATAAAAATGAAATTATTTATGCCTTATTAGATTAATAACAATAAATTAACATAATGTTTTGTTTGGGTCGATTAAACGTGAACAGAAGGTGGGGGCGAAAACATTTCAGTGAAGTTTATAAAATACTAGCTGTCGCCCACGACTACGTCCGCTTGGAACTTTATAAATTATCCCATCTTTATGAGATTTTTTTATTACAGCTCGGCTCCTATTGTTCGTAGCGTTATGTTTACAAACCGAATTTTGCAATTTCGGCCAGTACTTCCCAAGATTAGCGGATTCAAACAAACAAACTCAGCTTTATAATAATAGTATAGATAAAATCCTAGTTTAAGGTATCGTCCGCACTGCTGATTTCAATCATTTCATTAAAATTTTTGACTTTTTACATGAAGTTACGGCAAATGCTAACATATACCAAGTAGGGGAGCCCAAGAGGGGAATTTTGGATTAAGTCGAGCGCGTTAGATAAAGCTAGTGTAGGCTTTCTACATTTCACAAAAATCTGATTTCTTAGTTAGTTTGGTACTTCAAAAGTTATAGTTAACCGTCAGATTAACATAGGGGGTTATTAAAAATACGTCAAAGAACACATCCATATAAAGCATTGATGATTTAAATGTAAGGTAAACCTGTAACAACATATAACAACAAAGCCCTATATTTTCATAACAAAGCTTTCCAGATATTTTATATCACATTCAACTAAGAGCTTTAGGTCTTGCTGTCTTAAATCGTCCAATAAATGTTCAATATAAACAATTTTATCCAAGTAAGTAGTAAATTTTTTTTATAACCTTAAAATCGCTGTAGCGTCTTTTTTCGTCGCTAAAATAAAAAAAAATCCTTATTATATTTTTAACGTTTTACCTAATTTAAAAAAGGTACTAGGTCTCCACAACGCTCGAGTCACTACAAAAACAGAACTCTCACCTCCCCGGCTTATAGACATGTGTAACGACAATAATGTTAGTAGTGGCATCGTATAAACTGTGGTTTGCGCCGTTTTGTGGCCGAATATAAGATTTCCTTGTGAATAATGAACTGAAAAAAGTTACCAAAGCAACCGAATTTCGCCATTAGTTACGGTTGTTTAATACAAAGATAATTAAATTACAGTAACCATGACACTTTGAATAATTCACTCAAAATTAATTAGGTAACTTGAGTTTGCTTTTTATGTTTATCTTTGTGGTGTGTGGAAATTTAAAAAAAATATGCAGATGAGGCGTTTTCGTTGCTCATTAAAATAAAATTATTTTAGCCGTGGATTCAGATGTTGTGATGTTGGCAGCCTACCCTACTAACTGGTAAGCTATGTTTATGTTCCTGTATTTGTGACGAAGCATGGCTCTCCCACGGCAAAGAGCATCCATATTATGTACTTGAGATCGGAAAATGTCTCATTGGTACACGCCTCCACCGGGTTCGGAACCGGCACCCTCTCCAATGCGAATCAAAGGTCTTACCCACTAGGCGACGGACGCTCCTATATATAATATACAAATTGGCACCTACTACAATTAGTGCAACGTCTAAGAAACTAATCTAAAAGCAGTCGAGTGCATTATGCCAGCGCCTTTACGCAGCCTCGGTCGTTGCGTCGCCCATCGACCTTTCGGAGACCCCACCGGCCACGCTCACCGCGTATGGTCAGTTCCTACGAGACGCACCGACTACACCAGGTTACATTACGCAATAACTAACAATACTACTATAGTGCTTCCAGTCAATCTAGTCGATAGCGGTCAATAACCAACCCTCTGTCAAAAAATTTCTTCATTTCTTTACATGCAATTGACAATACTGTGGTCAATCGGTGTGTAGAAATTACTTTTATTTGACAGAGGGTTGATGACCGCTAAACGCCAGATCGTCCGAAAGCATTATATAGATTTTTTAAGCGGTTTTGTCTGCGTATTTAGTGAAAAATAAACGAAAACTTTAGATTTTCAACCGAGTTCAAAATGTTTCTTAGATTGATCTACTTACATAGGTACGCAGTTCTTTCGAGTCTGGCTGAACTAATTTCCGATAACCAAAATCAGGTAAAAATTCGTCACGTCGATAACAAAACAGGCACAATATCCAGAAGGCGTAGAAAGATCCTAATAGCAATATTGCAAAGGAATTGCTCTGCAATATAAATATACGGATAGACTTTAATCATAATGTATTAAAATTACTACATTATGATGAAAGTCTAACAGTTTTGTAGAGTTCAAAATTCATTTAACTTGATTGTGAAATTACTATTTTGCAAAATGATTAGTTATTTTCAAGAAAAAGGACAAAATGAATTGCTAAATGGCCTTTTTAGGACCGCAGGCCCTTTTTGGGGCGGGGCCCGTGGCATATTGCCAGCACTACCTACGTTACACCCCTGGTCACGTTTCTCACCTCACATTTCTCAGTCGGGAACCGAACCAGCTGACTCGCTCCCACGGATTCAGGTCATAATTTTATTTCGGTCTACCTGCTTTAAATTCTTTATGAAAGAATGGGTGGCACAGGTTTACCGATCGTTACAATAGCACACGATACTGTAAAGGGTTTTAGGAAACACAAAAAAAATATGTTAAAATTATTATGTACTCAAGTATCAACTGACACCATTTTTGATTGGTTAGAAACGGTCAAGCTGTTTAGGCGAAATTTTGAAACATACATGAACCCTTCTCTTCGTCATCGACGGCATCTGTGAGCGACCAAACCTACGGCAAAGCAGAATGTAGTTTTGCATAACATGTCAAACAATAGTGATTAGGTATCAGAAGCAAAATATTTGAAAATGTTGATTAGTCATCGCAAAAAATCCGTTCCGTTTGACCGAGTTTTCGGTCATTCCGACATGTACAAACGACGTAATTAGCTATATAACTATTACAACTTTATCTGTGGATACAAAATACCGTGTACCTAAAATGTTACAAAAACTTGGGAATCAACTCATTCCGTTTTTCGGTGTAGGAATCGCAGCTTGAAAATACATTTATCGGAATACGTAAGGATAACAAGGCAAAACCGCGGGTAACGGCTAGTAACACGAATTTTATTCGAATAAATTTATATTCAATAGTATTCGAATAAATTTATATTCAAGTATGACATATTTATAAAAGTAAACCAAAGGGCTCATTCATACAGCACATAAACAATTTAACGACCATATAAATAATATTCATTAAGTGCCGTAATACTATAAATTATAATTTGTCTCATCGGTAGCACAAATGATCTGTATTAATGATCTAAAACGTAATAAACACTGTATAAAACCGTGCGTGCGTCGTTAAATCGATTATTCAATTTAAAACGATCGACAGATTTACATTTCCATATGGACCTTTTTAATGTTATGGTCATTTTGATAAAGGATTTATGGTTTTAGATAGTGATGTGCTGGTTATGGATACGGTTACGAATACGGATCTCGTATTTTTCTACTCCATCGATGTCAGCGCCCGACATCTCATTAAAAAAGGTAGCTGAATTAACTTACCTTTGAGTTATGCAAGTACTTAAAACTGAAACAGTAACTGACTAATACAAATGTTTGCAATTGAAAAAAACTGAAATATGTACTATATATAAGTCACAAGATCCGAAAAAAAGAGTGACAGTTATGGATCTTCCTCGGATATCCGCGGATACAGATACGCATATCCGGAACATCACTTGTTTTAAATACCAACACGACTTGTTACTTAACATGTCGAGATACGAAATAAGTAAACATTACCACGTGGTAGTCTATTTTTGTAAACAAACAATAAAATATTGATTTAACTTTCGTCGTACGCGAGGCAATTCAGTTTTACGAGCGCAATAAGGAAACAACGGGAGGTGCGTATCCCCCTCGATTTTCGTCTCTACATGTCTTTCTTTAATCGTTTTCTTTCTCTGTGTCAAAACATTTATCCTATAGTGCTATTGGTCAATTTAGGCGGTAGCCATTGTAAAAAAAATTTCATTTTTATACAAATGCGGTTGACAACAAAATGTTTTGATTTTATCACTTTTTTGTTGTCAAAACTGCCGGATTTGGTCGGTTTAGGACCGGAAAGATGATTTGAAATAATTTGTATTTGATGTGTATCCAGATAGAGAAGCTAGATTTTGAAATCGCAAAATCACAAGATTGATCAAAATCTTATGGGGAAAAATGAGTTTCAAGTCGAAGGTTGTGAAATGTTATATTAGTTACTCGCTTCTTCCTTTTATGTCTTTATTTATTTTTGATACGAGAAAAACGTGGAATTTTAGACGGTATTGATAGCGAAATTAGAAAAGGAAATGCATTCGCTGGGTGCAAAGTAGGTGCGCACAGCGCGCATGGCTGCAAATGAGGAACGCTCAGCGGTGGGTGGCATACATCACCTACATTGCACCCAGCGAAAACATTTCCCTTTTCTAATATCGCCATAAAAACCGTCTAAAATTCCAACACGCGTTTAGGTATCGGAGTAACTTTAAGAGTAACCCGTGCTCTTGTTATTTATTATCTCTCTCTCTCTCTCCCCGGGAAAGTTTAAGGTGCACCGGTCGACCTCGTATCGGCGTTGTATATGCATGAGCCTTCCTGAAACTCATGACCCGATGTACGATGTGTAGGTACAAACGACGGCCAATAATGGTACGATATATTTATACTATCAGTTACCTATTCTTTGGTCTCTATATTTTCGATGCAAAATCTTTAACTATTGAAAACTTACACTAAAAACCGACAAAAGCTAGTAAGCTTTTGTCGGTGACTTTGCTCGCAGTTGCGTGGAATAAAAAAATCACGTTAAAATACCAATATTCCGGAAACATGCTTTTCCAAGCCCAAATGTAGCTTAATATGTTACTTTCCGTCCTTTTAACTAAGGCTATGCCAATCAAGTTGATTTGGTCTTGAGGAAAGACAGACAAACAAACACACTTTCCCGTTAATAAATTAGTATAAAAGTATGAATGCTGTACAGTTTATTGAAATACATGTTACAACTTTATAATATACGAATTCGAGTCAGTTTATATTCTCGTTAATATTTATTAAACGTCTGATTATAAAGTTATAAAACTAATAGAGACGTTAGTATTTTATAATATTGTATAAATAAATACATAATCGTAGGGCTAATTTACGATGTGAGTGTAATTCATAATAATATTTAAGATGCGATTGTGTGTTTGTTTTTATGTTCTCAAACGAAGCGCAAATTGACTCGATTTTTGTCATACTCCTATCTGAAAGGACGGAGTGTAAAATAGACTACTTTTTCTCTTGGAAAAACATTATGATTTCTAAAATATTCTTATCTTACGCGATTTTCGAACGCCTATGAGCGCAGGCGCGTTCAAAAGCTAGTATTATAAAAATCAAGGCTAGATCGAAGCTGTCGCTGTATTAAACATCAGAATCGGGGTACCTACTGAGTTCCGAAGAGTATAAAACGCTTTGAGTCGTGCGGTGAGCGTCGCTGGAATATTTTACAATCTTCTCCAGCTCACAAATTACTCTTTGTCAATGGCCCGGACCTCTGCGATAAAGGAATACATCAAAATGCACCTGAATTCCTCGCGAGATTACATCAACCCGACATAAAACTGGCTTCGTGCCGAAACTCTTCTTGCGTTGTAGTTACGGACCGTTCGAAGAGCGGATTTTATTCGTGCGATTTTTTTTTTAAATAAATAAAATAATCGCGTTTTTTTCGCCATTACGGATACTCTTATATTATGGTTCATATTTAACACATTCATGAACCCTTGAAGTTTAAACCTCAAAGACCCCAGAGTCTCCGCGAATAAATTCGCAATGCGTACACTCCTCTAAAGTAACGACAATCGAAAAACGCGTCTGCAATGATGACGATTTTATCGACACACTTCTTGTCGTGTGTGTCGCCAATAGAAATAAAAAGCAGTCGGGAATCGGGAACCGCTGTTAAATATTCATCGTCACTACCAATCTAACAGCTTAATCTTAATATATATTCATAGGTATTTAAAAGAATTTAAAAATGGCTTCGATTCACAAACCAAGACCGACTGGACAAAGTCTATCGGGTCCGCTAGTTTAATTTATTATAATTGGCCTTTCAATGTGGTTTGAAAAAAATAGCCCAAATGTACTATTACGGAAGTTGATACTGAGCTAGATTGCGGATCTAAGTAAGTTGGTCGCATAATGTCAAAAACAATCGGACAGATCGCGACTTGCATTAAATTGACATATTATTCCGAATAAATGACGTAGGTCCGTCAACTGTCGCTGTTTCAATTTCTTCGATGGTGCATACCTAGTATACACAGTAAAAAATAAAGCGCATTACAGGCTACATACAGAATGAGGCTTCCAAGTTCCAACCAAAACCAGGAGCAGGACTCCCGAAACCAAAAAAGTTTTTTAGACTAGAACGAACGAATCGTGATGATGCGTCCTACTCTTACAAACTTGAATGGCATTGTTAGAACAGGACGGCAACAATTGGCCGAGTCCTTGTGAAATGAGCTCGAGACTTCTACGCTAGCGTCTTTGTCTCTTTGGTCTACCCATGTCATCACTAAGCCATAAAAACCCAAGGAACATTGCAATTAAAAACATAGATGGCAGTTAGTAGAGCAGGACAGCACATTTATAATCAAAGAAAACTGTCGTAAAACGGCGTAATGCTGTTTCCTTCAGTAAGTTAGTTTAACGGTGGCCCAACTTCCCTAATCCCCGTATTTTCATTCCCTATTCCCTCATAATGGCTGACAATGCACTTGCGACTCTTCGGATGTCACGAGTGTTCATGGGCGACGGCAGTTGCTTTTCATCAGGTAACCCGTCTGTCTCTTGCCCCCTAAATATCTTTAAAAAAAATGAGCTCCAGACTTCTTCGCCAGCGCGTATGCTCTCTAGTCTCCATATAACCACGTCATCACTAAGCCATAAAATCCCAGGGAAACTGAACGTTAGCAATTAAAAAACTTAGATGGCGTGATAGCGGCGAGATCTGCGGCACTAATTACGCAACAGAAACTCGATTTGGCCAAGGCCGAATTTTAAGTTCGGTGCGATTACGCCGAGGTCGAGGGTACAGGCCGGCGTTCACGCTTACATTAGCCGCAAACGACGCTGGAATTGACACTTTTTATTTGGCATTCGCCCACCAAACGTTTAGGCGAAGATAGCACCAGTAAGAAAGGGTCAAATGACTGTGGAATTTCTTGGCTGGGAAATAGGACCATTGCAGCTCCTAACGACAGAAGCCAACTTTGAAATTCACGATATTTTGATCCCCACGCTGAAGGAGGGGAACTTCTCAGTTTTTTTTTTTAATTTGGCATTAACCTCCTATTCCCGTAGCAAGTATAGTAACCATTACGCGGATGACTAGCTTATAAAAAAGGCAAATTTATGCCTCTACTCCATGTTTAAAGTACAATTATTACTGTTGGTGTAGCGACATGGACCTTGATAGATTAGCCCAAAATTTAGAACCGAGGTGCCGTAGAAGCCTGTCGCAAGACTTGACTTAGAAAATATGCGTTTTAGAAAGCTAAGCTAAGCTTAGAAACAGTTACCACTGCCGTGTTTAATTCGTGTCACTGATAAGCTACGGTCTGCCACCATGGTTAAGCAACCAAGGCCGAGCCTTCTAGAACTGTTACAAGTCAGGTAGAGTCAACACGCCTTCTATTCTCTATCTTGCATAGATTTTAATACTTGATCTTCCTGGTATAACTCCGACCCTGGACTCTAGCAAATATTTCCAGACGAAGAAAAAGCAAAACTCAAGTTCTCAAGTTTTAGCGAGACTAACAATATTTAAAATTCATAGAAGATGGTCAAACTGTCAAGGATATCCATATTCCATACCAAAGCGAAAATGTCTGTGAGTGTAGTTTATTTTGGCTTATTATATCGGTAAACAAAGATTTGGACCTGTCTAGTGCCCGGGCAGGCAAGCTTCTCAAGCTGGGATGGGAGCAAGCTCTGTTGCACTGTCTTGGTTAGGTGATTCGGACTTATCGGCTAGTTTGCTCAGTTTACTATCTTAGAAATGAAGCTGTTTATAGCTTACTGGCACTACCTATATATGAGCCATTCTCTGTGAGTGTGAAAATTGCTGCCCTGACCAATTTTTTCGAAAAGTATATATGTAGTATATATTCGAAAACTTTGACCTCAAATCTTTAAAGCCCATTTATTTCCAGAGCCGCAACTATTTCGAGTTTTTCTACAGAAGTGCTCTACTAACCTCTAAAAATACAGTCCCCTGGGTATCCCTATCACTGCATCTCTACGTAAAATAGATATTTTCAAAATAGTTAAAGTTAAAACTAAATACATTAGGGGGTTTATATTACAAAGAAATTAAATTAAACTACTTGTTTGTACATACTTGTTTTCGGCTAACCACGTTATGTGTGTAAAGTCCAACTTATACGAATTTTATATTAAGTACTGTAAACTTTGTACCCAAAATTTTTATACATTCCTCTACCAAAACTTCCAGGCCATTTATTGTAAAAAATTAATTATATTTACAAACGTTCTTTTGGTAAAACGCAACATAACTAGTGTGAATTTGGTAAGCTTGCTGAAAGTGGCGAGAGGACTCTATTATTTTTAGCGCTACAGAGTAATTTGTAAGGTGAACATGCATTTGGACCGCTATCACAAACAGACCTCTGGGAAGAATTAAAAAAGTGTGTCAATTTCCTCAACAATTATAGATATTGTTAATATTTTGTATTATTTATGTCTAATTTGATCCATTGAAAGACTAGCCCCGTGTATCTTGAGCATAACTCCTGATTCATGACTTAAAATTCCGTACTGCTATCGCCTGTCATTATCGTACTAACTTACACTGGAAAAACAACACGGACATGTCGTTATCTCTTACAAGCTCTCTGTCTATCAATTCAGCCTCGGACACATAATTATTCTTAAAATAATAAACATCATTAACGATTGTTATCTTCTATGAACATGAGCGAGACTTGTTACGGGACCAGCTGTCGGCACACCTGCCCTGTACAAAGGTTTAGCAGACAGCCTCTAGCTTCGCTGACATCCTGGTTTAATCGCAATCATCTCTTGGGACCGTCCATAAAGTACGTCACACAATTTCCACGGTTTTAAGACCCCTCACCTCTTGTCACGGGGGGGGCGTTCTCAGAAATGTGATGTTGATGTGATGTGAATGGTTCTACTTATTTTAAATTTTGATATTAAATTTCTAAACTTGAAATGTGATGTCACCAATCTGAGGACTCCCCCCACCCATATGTCACACCATGTCACACTTCGACGACCCCCTCCCCGTGTGACGTACTGGATGGTCCCTTTAAACCCGACCGCGCAGGGTGTTTTCGTTGTGATATAAAGATTCGTCGTGGTCGCAACTAGACTTGTATTGACACTGGGAAACAAAAAAGTTTATTTCTAAATGATAGGCATAACTAGTTAACTTTCCTTGAAAATCTGACTATGCCTACCACCGGTTCGGGAACTAACTAAGAAAGAATAACCGGCGTAAGAATCTTGCAGACCTTGCTACCGCTAACGGGATTTGGTCGTACCATAAAAGGTATTTTGATCTCGGTCCCTTTAAAATGATAACTTCATTGATCTGGGCTGAAGTATTGCAGGGCAAAAGCCTCGAAGAAAAGGTTTTTGTTGATCAATGTCAGCCATTTATTCTTATAAAACTTCTCGTAACTTTCTGCCACGGACAGTAAGACTCTCAAGAGAGGAATGAACTGTCGCCAGCAGTATTTCCGGACAACTACGACCTGTAAACCTTCAAGAAGTAAGCGTGTTGCCTTCAAAGATCGGCAAGGCACTTCTGATATTGTGAGTGTACAGTATGGGCTACAATAGTTCCGTCAAGACACTCGTTTTCTCATTTACCACCTAGTGGTATAAAACAGACGGAGAGACATCGTAGTCTTAGTGATAATTATCCTTTAGGTACGGAACCCTACAAACATTCACGTAAGGACTTGAAGAATGTGTTACTGTTCATAAAGCACGCAACTATATTAAGCCATCAATAACATAAATGCCAGATACGTGTAGGTTTAAGTTTAAACGACCGTTAAATTAATGGTTAATTAAGTAATAAAACTTAATTGAAAACATTGATCGACGGTTAAATTCAGCGTCTTAAAAATATTTACTAATCCAAAAGGTAAGAAAAAGCAATAAAACGGTAAAGACCCTTAATAGTTCAATTAAAGTGAGTAAAGTGCCGAACAGAGTAATGACAGAGCGATGTAAGTCTACGACGGCCTATACAATCTGTGAATGGAGAACTACAGTCTCAATTATTATGTGAATGAAGAATAAAAATGTGAACGGTGAACGCACATACCCGCCTCGTCGTCCGAATCGGTCGCTGTCAAATTCAAAGAGGAAATGACTTCGATTCGCTCGGTTCTGATAGATATCGATGCACCATAAAGAAACATTTCTCAGTATTCACAGAATGAATGAGCTTAAATTACTTATAACCGCTAACAATTCGACGGATACGGCGCATAGAGGGAGTACAACGACACGTTCGATACCAATTAAAATGCTATCTCTGAACATTGGATGAAATACTTGTAAACGCGAACGAAGCCGCAGGCAAAAGCTGAATCCATACTAATGTTACAAATGCAAAAGTGAGTCTGTCTGTCTGTTACATCTTCACACCTAAACCGATTAACCGATTTTGCTGAAATTTTGTGACTCCCGGGAAATTACCATATTATACATTTTATCCCGGAAAAATGTACGGTTCCCGCGCAATAAACTTATTTTAGCGCAACGGAGTAGCAGTCATTATCCAGTCACCTCATAGATCATAAAATAATTTAATCCAAAACAAAAACGCATCAACGAGAACAATAAAAAAACCGCATCCCCATAATAACCCAATTAAAGTTACATAAACAGATAGACAACGTCAATACAGTGACACTATATTATTACAATGTTTACATCGTAGTAGCGGGCGAGTAATAATTCAATTTGTTATGAATGGAGCTCATTCACGGTAGCGAGGCGGACATTTTTTAATATTAATTCGTCATTTTATACAGACTGTGTTATTGTTTTGTTTTGATTTCGACTTATCTATTATATCGCGTGCATTGATTTGTAATATTTTTGTGTGTTGTTATGCGACTCATATTCCGTATTTACATTATTTTGCTTTTAAAGTCTTCGGTTGGACTTTAATCTTAATGAATAATTCCGCTGTGCGGGTAAATTTGTGTGTTTTAAATAATTTTTCTTCCGATTTCATTTTAAATAATTGAAGGGGTGAGTGGACAAAGGTGTTAATTAACAAAAAGTTCAAATAGTATTATGGGTGTTTGAAAATTGTAAA
>JAOTAV010021423.1:0-22903 GCA_026546445.1 Cyclargus thomasi
TTGTCTGGTACCTGTAACACAAGTCCCTCCGGTACTTAGCACGGGGCCCGACTGACGTGGTGTGAAGCGTCCATAGACATTATTATATTATTATGTAAATCCTAAGATTTGAATTCCTAAGATACTTTATGTGCCGGACTACACATTACATACAAATTACCATCTATACCGAGTGTACCAAAAAGAAGAGTGGACCGTGAGTACTTTAGGCTTGCTGTGAAAGTAGCAGAACTGAAGGCGAAAATTTTTTTTTTGCGTTTGGTATGGGTAAACTCGTGTCGCAAGGGCGCTTGTCCCTACAAATCTATATTTTTTTATTTCGCTTTCAGCGCGGCAACTTAACAGTGTTATATGAGAAACATACACACCCTAGAGAATTATCACTTACTTTTGTCACACCATGTATGTACTCAATGCTTTTGTAGCCCAGCCAAGAGTATATGATATAGAAATTTAACTGGTATTTATCCAAATACGAATAGTTTGTAACTTGAGGGCTATTAAAAATTGCGGTAAATTAAAAAGAGTACAAAAATTCGACTGCTCCAATTATATTTCTAACCGGTTGACGTGCCAACACGATCAGAATTATTATTTTAGTTATTTATTTCAAGCAACAAGGCCCATAACATAAATACCTTGTAGTCTAATATACATATGAATATAAAATATGTGAAAATAATATTAAAACTACACTTTGTCGCGTGTTGCCGGCGACACGACGCGCACTTCATTCCGTAGTTTCCCCCGGAACCTTCGGTAGACCACACCACTCGGCCAGAATTCCTCCACCTCGAAGGTCGATAGGAGATTCGTCGGTACTCTCACCACAAAGAACTAAAGTTGACCTTGTGGCGAGAATGCAAACGCCCGTTTCATTATTGTTCAATGTAAAGGTGTATTTCAATTTTTAGATGTAAAATTTTTGTGACGTCACCCTAGGGAAGAGGAACCCAGAATTTGTGTGACGTACTTTATGGAAAACCCCTTTCACAGTCTGCCGCATTCGCCACATTTTGCGCACGAAAATGCGGCAGCTCTAACATGTATGTTTACTTACAAAACAGATCTGTGAAACTTTTATCAGGCAATCCCGCCTCGTCCCCTGAGCCCAATCCGGCGAATATTCTATTGGCAACATTTTGTTTATTATGTAACACATACGAAAACCGGCCTACACTCTAGAGGCCTATGTCAGTGTTCTATATAATAGCAAACAGTGGAATATGTCGACTAAATACTTTTTTGAAGTTTCGAACCTAAATGACCAGCGATATACTAATCACCAGCCACGTCTAAAGTTCCTGGTGGGACAAGACAGGACAAGTTTAGTAGAACCATAGAAAATATTCCTATAGATTGTAATTTTGTCTATGGTTCTATTACAGGAGGTACGTGTATCGTCTATGATTTTATTACAATTGGTAGGTATATTGTCTACGGTTTTATTACAATTGGTAGGTATATTGTCTATGGTTCTTATACAAAAATTAGGATTATTGTCTATGGTTTTGATACAAAAGGTAGGAATATTGTCTAAGACTCTTAAACAAAAAGAAGGAATATCATATAATAGGTAGGTATATTGTCTGTAGTTCTATTACAATAGCTAGAAATATTGGCTATGGTTCTACTAAAATAGGTAGGTATATTGTCTATGATTCTGATACAAAAAGTAGGAATATTGTGTAAGGTTCTTTTACGGTAATTTTATTAACAATTAACGTAGGAATTTTGTCTATAGTTTTATGAAAATAGGTAGGTACATTGTCTATGGTTCTACTAAAAGTGGTAGGTATATTGTCTATGGTTCGATTACAGCAGATGGGAATATCATTTATGGTTTCTATTAAAAAGTAGGAATATTGTCTATGGTTCTGATACAAAAAGTTAAAATATTGTTTATGGTTCTTCTTTAAAAGGTAGGAATATTGCCTCTGGTTCTATTACAAAAGATGAGAATATTGTCGATGGTGCATATAGATCTACTACAATAGGAAGGAATACTATTGTAGTAGAACTATTGACAATATTCCTATAGATTGGAATTTTGTCTATGGTTCTATTACAGTAGGTAGTTGTATCGTCTATGGCTTTATTACAATTGGTACCTACCAATTGTAATAAAGCCATAGACGATACAAGCCTATATTGTCTATGGTTCTACTACAAAAGGTATTCCTACTATTTGTATAAGAACCATAAAAATTTTAATATACCTACCTATTGTAATAGAACCATAGACAATATTCCCCTTTATTGTAATAGAACGATTGACAATATTCTCATCGTTCGTTCGGACGACCTCGGTGGCTCAGTTGGTAAGCACGTTGGTAGCTTAACCCGGGGGTTCAAATCCTCCCGACGGAGCAAAAACTTTTTCAATGTTCCTGGGTCTTGGATGTGTATTAAATATGTGTATCATGTAATAAAAATCTTAAATATGTCACCTGTAACACAAGTCTCTCGGGTACTTAGCACGGGGCCAGACTGACGTGGTATAAAGCGTCTATAGATATTATTATTCTACAACACATTTAATATAGTTACCACTATAATTTTGCAATAGCGCAAGTCAATTTTATCACTCTTTAGTACTTGATAATAACAATAGTTTAATCTAGGAGTTATTATAATAATATTATTATGAGGTACAGAATTATCACGGCAAGCGGCAAAGGGAATTAAGGATTCCTAATATCGCCTTGTCCTAAGTACAAAATGTTAAATAGTTACTATCCTTAAGTAGTCCCTACTCCATAGACCGGCAAGCTTAGCATGGCAACCGAGAAATACGAAAGAATAGACGAGCTGACAGATTGTTGGGATATACTGACAAATTTCTTTTGTGCGTCTGCCAATTTTTCTATCCTGCCGTAGAGAAAAAAGTTTCTCGGTCGGCATGCCAAACCTGCAGAAGTCGGCAGACCACGCCGCTTCTGTATGATTAATACGGATCTTAACTCTTCTAATTCAGTCACTCAATGCCTAACTTTACGGCTTTCACTCAAATAGAACACCTAAACAATATGAAACAACCGATTTCTCCGTCAACTTGTGCGTTCGCACTCTCATTAGACATAAAAGTCATGTAGCGGCTCTTTCAAGGTATGAGAATAACTACAAAGTCTGCCGAATCCTACCCTAGAAGGTAATTCAGCAGGACATGAATTACGTCACACTGTTAATGTAATGGGAACTTGTATAGAAGCGTTAACATGAACACGGGCGCAACACGGTACGGCGACCGTGCTGCGGCCGTGTGCATGTGACACGGCACATTAGACTTGGTGATTCACATACGGGATGTTCTATGTGAAACATACTCTTTAGCAGACAAGTTAGTGTCGTTAGCACTTGGTCAACGTTATCACTTATCACATTGCGTCTTCATTATTCGCCGTCTGTCGCCTCCGTCACACGGTGATTCACCTCCAATCACACGCGCACAGTTCGAGGTGATAACCTAACGGCCAAATCAAAAGGCTTTAGTTAAGAACTCCTTAAAACATTGTCTATGATTATTGCTTAAAAAATACTGATACTGCATTAACACGGTCATGCAGCATGGCTTGCACTACGTCAGAGCATATGGAGGAAGAAGGCTATCTCCGTCCTAATCCGCGTATGTCACGTTGCATGATCGTGTAGGGAGTTGTAGAGTGTAGACACAAAATTTTTTTAAGACCTGGAAATGGTGTTGGTAGGCTTGATACAGTTTGTAGTGCTAAATCGCGATAACATATCGATGGACATTTAGGCAATAATTTTTGTACGGTCGATCGGTTTAGCACTTTTGGAATTTATTGCCAGGAAATAAGGTCTTGGTTAGTGGATGGTCTTCGACTGTAGTCTGTACACGTGTCTGTAGATTGTCTGTGTACCGTGGCGTTCTAGTTTGTTGACTGTGACACAGTTCGCGCGGCGTATCTACTCGCTATCTAATTAGCAGTTGTGCAAACCCGTCTATCGATTATAATACAGACTTGCTAGAGTTTGATCACTTAGTCGAACCTACAAACGGTAGTTGCGTTGGTGTTGTTGCCTTTGGTGGCACCTGGTGGCAACAACTATCGAGTTGTCGTGTCACCCCAATAAAAATTCAATTAAGAAAGATTAACTCTCTAAATCAGCCGACGCCCCACCTCGTGCTAAGAGGGTCACATATTCACAACTCCACCTGAAGCAAGTATAATAATTTACATGCCAATATGAACTTATAAGGGAGTTCCTTCAATGTCATACGATATTTAACATGTTCACGGCCTATACGGCGAGCAGAAATTCTTGCAAAGGACATTCACACATAAAAGGAGGGGTGGGTCGCCGAAGTGTAAACACGGTGAGAAAAAATATGTTTCGAGACATTCGCCGCTTATTCATAAAGTTTCGGATAGGCTATCCACAACTTTTTTTGATCGTTTCTCCATACAACATCTGTTAAAAAACTTGTGCATAGTATATTATCAGTAATCGGTCCAGTAACAGGCCCTTAATCAATTTAATCTATAACTGCGTGACTGTGACGTCATACTAGGGATTTCCACCCGATCTCAGTAGTGTGACCTGTGACAAGGACAAGGGAGGGGACAAAATAATGAAATTTGTCGACGTACTCAGCGGATAGTCCCGCGCGTACGGTACCTAAGTACGGTGTCCGAGGGAAGCCTGGCTGTGAGTCATGCGGCCTTACTGACCTGCCAGTCGCCACCCGTCAGACCTGTTCCACCGTTCCGCAGACCGAGCAAAAACTGTTATCTATCACAATATAAATACGAACTGCAGTAAACTATCTCGCTCACAGAAGTAGGACCTAATTCTTGGTTCTCATGCGACTTTACGCGTAAATACATATAAGCGCATAAAACAAGATTATCTAAAAAAGATACATATATTAAAATCCATTTGTTTTTAAAACGCGCACTTTCTGTACGTTTTAAATACGAAATACCTATTACGCAGTGTGTCAGCGCCCTAAAACTTTCTTTGTCGAGCTACCGTAGAAATAAAAACTTTTTTTTATGATATTTAGGGGGCAAGCGAGCAGACAGGTTAGGTAGGATGGAAAGCAACTGCCGTCGTCAATGGACACTCGTAACATTCGAGGAGTTGCAAGTGCGTTACCGGCCTTTATCAGGGAATAGGGGTGGGGGGATTATGGAAGTTGGGCCACCGGTAAACTCACTCACTGAACGAAACATAGCACAGCGCTGTTTTACGCCAGTTTTCTGTGAGGCACTGGTATAACTCCGGTCGAGCCGGCCCATTCGTGCCGAAGCATGGCTCTCCTACGGCAAGCACGTCAGCGAAAAACTATGTGTACATTATTCTTTCTTGTATTATAGTTATTAATCTTTATTATTTCTTGTGTGCCGTACTGGCACCGTCAATAAAATGCTCGTATACGACCGCACCGATTTTGATGAAATGTATTGCTCATGTTCCGGGGAATTTGAAAGATTTTTAAGGAAATCATCCCATCACGACAACGTCCTTCGAGTTTGATACAAACCGATGAAAATAGGGCATTAAAGATTTCGCATCGTAGTTAGTATCATTAATCCTTATTCCTTATAATGTGTGTACATACTATCAATCACAGAGCAAAACTAGTTCACATAATGTATTCCAGTTGAATATGGTGTTGGTATAATAAGTTGGTTGTCTAAGAGCAGGTTTTCCACATAAAATCGATGGCGCAACCTTGTCGTGGGCGGCTAGAAGGCTGGGGCTTGGAGGAAGCGATTTTAACTGATAAATGAATGACCACTTAGAATTAAGCCCCGTTTTGCTATGACGTGGAAGGGACATAGGCTTCATTTGTCCTGGAAATGTACAGTCGCTCCAATTCCTAACAAGTACATCATACATCGGGATAATACAAGTAACATCCAATGAAGAAATATTAAAATAAATTACCGACACATTTTCGTGGCTGGATTTAAAATTTAATAATCTATTCTTATAATATCTATAAAGCTGAAGAATTTGTTTAAAAGCGCTAATATTAAGAGCTACAAGCCGGAATTAAAAATATTTTTTGTTGTTTAGCCAATTTATCTAGGCTTCCTCGGCTCCTAAGCGTGACGGTATATAGCTTCCTGTAAGCTATACAATATCACGCTAGCTCCAATAGAAGCCGCGCCGTAATCAAAAATGGGATAATTTATGAAGTTTTACGCGGACGTAGTCGCCGGCAAAGGGTAGAAGCCTGGAGAAAAAAACCATATCTTCTCTTTCATTTACTCATTTACCAAGAGTATTAACATTGACATATCTGATGATATTCACTACATGTATACTCAGATTGGCTTTACCAGTTAATCCTGAGATCGACTAATAACTCGCACAAGTGGTCGTCATTTGCACATGTCTGTTGACCTTGGTATTGGTTGCGTTTTATTGCCCTACGTAGTCTATATTGACAGCTTCCTGCACGCGCTGTCTCGCTAAACGATGCAATGTACAACTTATTTCTAACTAGATGACTCCCGCTGCTCCGATCCACAGTAGAGCAGTTTTAAAGTGAAGAGGACAGTTTTTAAACTTCTCACTGAGATTTACTGTAGTATTCTAAAAGTAACAAATTGGGAGAACCATAACGCTAACGGCATATTTATCAGCATTCAGCACTTTACGCGTCGCATTTCGTAAAATGTACGAGGCTATCATGAAATGCCTCGCGTACAGTGCTGACAAATGTACGATCACCTCAAAACGGAGAGAAGCTCCGAATTCGTTGTCAACTGTCGGCGCCCCGCACCGTATATGGTCCCTGGCCGCAAGGCCGACTACCGGCCTCATCACGCCCAAACATATTGAGATACGCAAAATTATTTACTCGCTGATTTATAAACTAATTTTCGTCCCCGGTTACCCTCGCGTGGAATTCGAAAATCACTTCAAAATACGAATATTCTAGGATGATTTTCTAAGGCCAAAAATATGATGTTACTTTGTCGTTTCAACTAAGTCTATGCCAAAAATCAAGTCACTTGGTAGCATCATTACAGAGTGCAGGAAGGACAAACAATAAACACACTTTTCCATTCATTATAACTATGTAGTTAATATTAACTAGTATATATTACTGTTTTTAAATATGTAAAGATATACTTTTATTTAACAAATACTCTTTATGTCCATCCAGTAAACGACTAAACCAATTGTTTGACATTTATTTAAACAAGTTAAGAAGTTGCGAGGCAAGCATTTCTAGTTAATGTGTAGAGAATATTAAAACTTACTAATCAGCTTTGTAGCTTCATGCTTGAAACCTTTAAAAAATAAATAATAAATAAAACTTTCTAGTTTTATTTATTCTTTATTTTTTAAGGTCCTATTAGCGTCTTATAATGACTTTGAAATTATTCAGATTTGTTAATCTAAGAGTCAATGATAATCTGGTAACATGGTAGAGGCAACGCATTTTCAGTCTCCTTTTTTTTGAGAACCTTTCGATAATACCAGAAGGCGCAAATTCGCCATTAGTTCCCATACAACATTCCCTCAGCCACTAGCTCTCCAGCTTAAGCAATGGCAAGGTATCGCATTTCCGAAACTCACTCATGATTGTCAAAATAAAACTTCTACTTCCCCTGAACGCTTTGAATCTTGGCTAAATAGTCACATAAAGGGAAAATTATAAAAACTAGGATAATCAATTTTTTTCTTTGACTTTTGCCCACTGGATTAAGTATAGTCAAAGGACAAACATATAAGATTAACTATGATAATAAACAATTTGCAGTAAGGAATCTGTGACTTGGCATGCCTTTGTCTAGATTTTATTACTTTTTTTATATAAACAATCAGCTCAATCGAGACCAAGTCTCGTCCTTCTGTTTTACAGAATCTTATTGGTGGGATAGATTTATTGATGCAAAATGTTAGTAATCCTCTTCTATCACTTATGTCTTAAAAAATTAAACTATCATCAGCTTATCAAGAGTAAAAGAGAATGTTAGAAGTCATGTCCTAGTTTCTGCTGTTTTTACTGACATTATTTCTTCAGTGAATTTGCTTTCTTTAATTATAAACTTCTCAATAACATTACTAGTTACTTACTACTTAGTTTTAAACAACACATCACACTAGTTTATGCTAAGTATCCTCTATTTAGTTTTCCTAAATGTTCACACAACAAACTATTTTCATTTTTAAAGCACCAAACAAAAACTTTCATGACATTTTTTCAGGTTCCATCTATTTACAGAAATTAAAGTTTTGATGTTTTTTTCTAGAGCATATTATAGCCTACTTGTAAAATGTTAAGACTAGCATAGCCTCAACATTATCATGAATATTTTTCAGTCTTGAACACTGGCTTAATAAAAGTAACACAATAAATTTGCAGTAATTTATGTGTTTCCCTTTTATAAGGGTCTTCTCTTATGTATTTGACAAAGACACCATCCTCAGTAAGGGGTTTAAAGAGTAATAAAATATATGTAGAACCCTGGTTATCATCTCCGTTCAAGATCTACATTGTAATTTTAACTGTAGTTTTTAATAAATATATTTCAAAAGTTTATTAATTTTAAACTTAGAATTTATTTGCATAATGATACTAGATGTTATGCATTGAGCAGGAAGGCTGTTGTTTATCTAATGCAAGTCATATTAAAGTATTATGTGGGTGTAATGTAAGAAACTTGTATGGTAGAAAACTTTAAAGATTTAAAATATAATCAGCTAAACATCATTACACGAGTGAAAATATAACATAAGTTAATGATAAACAAAACGGATGTTGGAAATAGCCAGAACAAACTGTTCTTCATCGAAGTAAAAGTAAAACTGATTCGCGTTAAGTTGTTACGTGCGGAGGTTGGAACTGTGAATCACCGAAACCCCCAAAAAGAAATTACATGCGTCGTCAACAAAAGATTTTCGTGAGAATAAATAATTGTATATTTCGTTGCACATTTAAATAAGAAGAAAAGTGATGACAGTACTCACCATCTGTTCTTTTGATGTTGATGTTAATTCCAGACTGGATCTTCACGGAACCGTCATCCATTTTTGCACAGATTTAAACACCACATACACTAATTAACATTATTTCGCAAGAAACAACGGTTTAATTAAAGTCTAACACATTAGGAAATTGCACATGAAAACCGGTGAAAATCACAAATATAAATTTCTACACCTACAGACTGACAGTTATATCGAGCTAGCTCCACACTTCGGACTGGAACGTTTCAAATTTGTTTCGGTACTAAAGTCAAGACAAGAACTTTTTATAAAAACAACATTAAACTAAATTAAAAGTAATCGTAAAAAGTTATAATTTCCTGATAAAAATCCTTTTTATATTTAAAATAACTAAAACAAATCAATTAGATCCACATTAGATTGAAATTACAAAGTTTCTGAAATACGGACACACAAGCTTCAAATCCGACATTTTCTTTTTGCATGTTGCCACAGTAAAAAAAACATTTCAAATAACGGTTTCATTTTTTGCTTCAATTTTAAAACGATAAAATTTGTTAGAATACGTTGTTTAACCCGCATTTGCCTGTGTCATGCAGCGGGCTGAAATAGACTGAAGCTTTAATGTCATCAATGACTTGAAGCTGTACGGATTTATCGCTATTATATAGAATAGCTAAAGCCATACAATAAAGTTGTGTGTCAAATTCTAACTGTCTATGATATATGTCAATTTTTATCTGTCATTGTCAATTGTCAACATGTGTTTGACAAGGTAGCTATTCGGAAGTGGTTTTCTAAATCGAAAATTTCCAAAAGCCGGGGCTTTATTTAATATCTTATAATGGAAAAAGATAATCATTGGTCCCACAAAGCTAAAAAACGCATAAAGGAAGTAAAAAGAAAAGCCCGACCTGGTAAGTCGTATCTGAAATTACGTATGAAACAACCAAACGGCAATCAACAATCCACGGCAAGTCTATTAATTGAACATTCTCAATGTTGTTTGGATAAGAACGGCTTGCATATATACTCTACTATTAACATAGATACAATGCATACTTAATAACGAAGTCATTAATGTATACTTACTGAAAAATATGTCCAAAGTTACAAGATAGTTCTAGAACATACCATCACCTGCAGCCTCGACCTAAAAATTTTTCTTAAAAAGAGAATCAAATCATTATTAAACTGTGATATATTATACTATCTTTAATAATATATATAATTCTTGAATGTGTGTGTACATTTTCACTGAACTCACTCTAAACAATTGGACCAAATTAGATGAAATTTTTATGTGTTTTAGGATATTTAAGAATGGTTTAGATAAAAAACTAAGACTGGCGATGGCCGACGTCTGTTGGGTCTGCCAGTATAACTGTTATAAGTTAAATCTAAGTGTCATCTTCAAACATGTATAGTTTTTTGATTGCAGTATGTTTTGAATTTCCACATTTTATTTGTTTTCAGAACTAGCTCACAAACAACAATGGATAGCTTTAAACTATGCTAATAATTTTGAAGAGTTTTTAAAATGTAAGGACAATGTTGATAGAATTGATAGTAACGAAGTTTCACCTGAAGAATTTATTGAAAAGTATGAGAAGATATATAAGCCTGTAGTAATAACTAATGTACAAACAAACTGGCGCGCTAATTATAAGTGGACGCAGGAGAGACTCGCCAAAAAGTATCGCAACCAAAAATTTAAGTGTGGTGAAGATAATGAGGGTTATAGTGTTAAGATGAAGATGAAGTATTATGTAGAGTATATGAGGACAACGACTGACGATAGTCCGCTTTATATTTTTGATAGTAGTTTTGGTGAGCATCCGAGAAGGAATAAACTTCTAGAGGATTACGAAGTACCCAAATATTTCCGGGATGATTTATTTAAGTACTGTGGGGAGGAGAGGAGACCTCCATATAGGTGGTTTGTCATGGGACCTCAGCGGTCTGGGACAGGAATACACATAGACCCATTGGGAACAAGTGCCTGGAATGCCTTAGTGTTTGGTCACAAGAGATGGTGTTTGTTTCCTACACAGACTCCAAGGGAGCTGATTAAGGTGACAGGAGCTATGGGAGGAAAGCAGCGGGATGAAGCTATCACATGGTTCAAGCTAATATATCCTAAAACACAGCAAGACACATGGCCTCAAGAGTATAAACCAGTAAATATATAAATTTTTTTTGTTTTTTCTTGCATGCAGTTTTAGGAGCTACTAATTGAAATTTAATTTAGCCCTTCAAGTTTAATATAACAAACTAATTTCCAGGTAGAAATACTTCAGAAGCCAGGGGAGACCGTGTTTGTTCCTGGAGGTTGGTGGCATGTGGTTTTAAACCTGGACGACACTGTGGCAGTAACACAGAACTTCTGCAGCCGCACTAACTTCCCTGTGGTCTTTCACAAAACTGTCCGTGGGAGACCCAAACTCTCCAAGAAATGGATGAGAGTGTTAGAGATGAAGGAACAGGATTTGTATAAAATTGCTAGCAGCATTGACTTGAACCAAAGCACTGGTGTTGCCTCTGATAGCTCTTCAAACAGCAATTCTTCTAGCAGCGAGAGTGATAGCAGCTCTTCAGCCAGCTCAAGTGAAGAGGACAGCGGCCAAGAGAGCATCACAGCTCACAAGAAGAAAAGGAAGAGAAAAATTTAATACAAGTAGCTAGTATTATAGAGAAATGCATTTTTCACACTGATAAATAAATATCATCCATTTTGTATTACTAGATGTAACTGATTTATTTAAAGTTTTGTTTTCTATTTCATTTATTTTTTTCCGTTAAAGGACCAATATAAGATGTCAATAAATTAATTCTAAAATCAAAATGGATTTTTCTTGCATTATTTATGAGATCATAAAAGTGGCACTTGTGTGAAATTGGCCAATTTTTTTAAAGTCCCAAATTTCGTACAGCTACTGAACAATTTTAGATTAGATATTTCTTAATGAAACCAATGTTGCCAAGTATCTTCAAAACCATTGATCCGATTTTGATGCGGTTTTCAAATATGGGTTTGGATGTCATTCGTACGTGTTCTTAGATGAGTATTACGGTAACAAATCACCAAGTGGTTTTTGATTTGTGTAACATAGTATATGAACCTAAAAACAGGCAATTTTAATGGGCTTTCTTCTGTTTCCTCGGTTGGCAACCGGCATAAAACACTGGTTAAATGCTTTAATTCTTTCAGTGCTATGCTTATAAGTGGATTTTTTTCAACTTTTGAAAAGTATATATTTTGAAAAGTGTGTCATCCTGTTCTTTTTTAAAAAAATTAAATAAAACAAAATTAAAATTTTGAAAAATCCCACGACGAAAAAAGTTAAAATAACTTAAGCCTCCGACAATTTAACTTATGTAACGAAGGATTAAACGAATGGAATAAACACAAGGAAATCCGTCGGGGCTGCCTTTCATAACATAATTTCAAAAGAAATATTAACAACTAGTTACGTAGTAACTATTATATTTTATAGTATTAGCTAGGACCATAGACCAATTATTTTATAGACTTACAGATCCATACAAAATTTCGTATAGGTCTTAGGTCTAGATGGCGCTAGTCACGATGTTGGCTAAATTCGAAAGTATAATAATACAACAAAACTAGACATTTACATCAAACGGATCAGTCACATATTATACGAGACTTTCGATACAGGGAGCTCTAGGCGAGACTGTACAGACGGCATAACAATAAAAAAAAAACGTCAAAATTCTATAGTCTGTGGCACGTTGCGACCATTGCGGTTTTCCATTTGTCAATCAATATTGGAAATTTGTAAATTTGCCGTGAACAAAAATCAAAATGTTGAGGTCCGCTTCTGGTGCTTTTATCAATGTACTGAAAAAATCGGTACTCCCCACGTCTAGGGTCTGTGCCATCGTACCCACCAGGTTCTCTCACGATGGTCCTGTTGAATCCGACGAGGAATTCGATAACAGGTTAGTCTGTCATTATGTAACTTGATCGTGAAAAGCCATTTAAAAGGCTGTACTTTAAAGCAATGACACTGTAAATACTAAAAGTGGACTAAAAACATTAATAGTTTTATAAATTGATGACATAAAATCATGAACCATCATTATGGTCTTACGGAAGATGACATTAATGATAATGAAAACAATCATTTTTATCACTATTTTAACTTGTCTAAATCTAAAACAATTTTTTTTCAGGTATGAAGCCTACTTCAACAGGAAAGACATTGACGGATGGGAAATCCGTAAAGGCATGAATGACTTGTGTGGTATGGATTTGATCCCCGACCCAAAGATCATTAAGGCTGCCCTTCACGCATGCAGGAGAGTTAATGACTTCGCTCTCGCTGTGAGGTTCCTCGAGGCTTGCAAGGAGAAGTGCGGAGGCAAAGTTAATGAAATTTACCCCTACATCCTCCAAGAAATCAAACCCACTCTCACCGAGTTGGGCATCAACACTCCAGAGGAACTGGGATACGACAAACCTGAATTAGCACTGGAGAAAGTATACTTCATGTAAAGATGTGGGTGATATATTAAATTGTAGAATATTTGTATTATAGTATTTTATTTATAATTCGAGAATTACCTTTGAGCTGAAGTAAGTTTTTCTGTGTATTGCTGATTTACTTACATTGAGCATAAAATGTTCAGTTGACAATGTTGTTTTATTTTAATGAAAATACTACTGCCATAGTTCCATTTCTGACAGTGCTAACTGCAACTTGCTTACAAATCACAGAATTTCAAAGGTTATGTCATAATGAGGGTAGCAGATAAGCAGCCATATCGAAGTAATTTATTTAACTCATTGCAGTTCACACACCATTTGTGCCATTTATGTGGTGAAAGGCATGCTAGTTATGGCATTTGAACATTTTTTATATCTCGCTCAAATTACAATATTGGACAATTTATCCAAGATAAAAGATACATTATTTTACACCTAGTACACAGTCTATTTTGAATTTTGAACCTTTTTATAGAACACTTACCTCCGTCATTTCGCATGTCTATGCATAATTGAATAGATGTAATAGGATATAATTGTATAACATACAGCTTAAGGGCTCCAACACAAAACTGTGAATTTGCATTGCATTGCCTTGTAATGTCATTTTTAGTATGTGTCTTGCCGCAGATATTTGCGATGCAAATTCACAGTTTTGTGTGAGAGCCCTAAATAGAGTCATTTCCGATAGATTTTTATCTAATAGAAATATGTAACCAACAGATGATAAGAAAAACCAGCTACCCTAAAAAGGTCACTTTGCAATATTGCTAACTGCAATTCATTTTGTAATTTTTCCTGTAGATAACTTTTATTATTGCCAAACAGTGATTTTACAATCAATTTAAATTGATTTTGAAGTAACTATTTCATCAAAATAATTCGACTTTTGAACAAAATTTACTAAAACAAATTGTAAAGTTTAGGTCCCCTGAGCAAAATAATTTTTTAATACTATCACACAGTACTGTTGCTTTTAAGGATAGGAGATCGAGCTATTATTGAGAGTTTTAGAGATAAGCTAGGTCAATAGACATTAACCGGGGAGTTCAGGGCGGCGGTATGGGTATGCCGTCACCCATTGCACTGACTCCCTGAGAGGGTCGTGATGCGCAGCGTGCTCATGTGCATCGCGAAAACACGCAGCAGAATGTCCCGAGCAAACCCCTAAATAAGGGGCCTCTGTTCGGCCTGTCTGTGCCCCACATGTCCACAGCCGGACCCCCATCCCCTGTGGAATGCGTCAATGCATTTCTTTGCGTTAAAAAAAAAGGCCAATAGACATACTAGTGAAGAAATGCAACAAAAAAGTTTTAAGTTTATAATATATCTATGTTACTTATAGATTCTCATATGTATCAAGTACGTGCGAGTTTTTTCATGGTTCAAACATTTAAAGGCATAAATATCCTTAGGGCAAGACAAAAAGAGCGTAGCCGAGAGGGTTACGTCAGAATAAACCAACCTCTCTTTACGTGGTTATATTAACGAAATTAAAAAAAATTAACTACAATGAATAAATATTAGAACTGAAAAGGATTTTTAAAAAAATATACAGATATTTTGTACGTAAATACTTTAATGATTGCAATATTCACACATTCATACGTATTATTTACAATCGTAAAATCATGTACTTAACAACATAATTGTGCATGTTACTTCACTATGTATAAATAAACTTAATTTTCCAATAAATAAATAAAACCTTTCAAATAAATTAAATAAATAAATATTGCTAAAAGGAAACAAATCTCTACTTCGTTAATTGTCTTTCATCAAACAAGTACTTTACAATTAAATTATTTCATTTGTACTTTGCTATGAACTCTACCTTATTCTATCCTCGTTCTAATTTAACGCTCATACAGGTTAATAATAAAGAAATGCTGGCGCTCGCCAGCCAGTCGAATATAGTGCTCGACAAGACACATCCACTATAATTGTTCAAAACTACATCAGCCGGGTACTATACTCGAGGGCCACACAGCGCCGAGGTATTGCTAAGTCAAATCTTGTATATTAAACACCGACAGAATTAAGCGGAGACTCCGGGAGTCCCGACGCTAGTAGGTATGAAATACGCCAATTATATTAATTCATCTAGGTATATTACAATTTTAATATAAAACGTTCTTAGTATCGGTAGACTAGATTCTTTGCTAATGACTGGAGATAAGACTAGAAAAATAAGTACCGTCGTACGCCAACAAATAATAATAGGAAATAAATTACCAACAGTCTCCTTAACAGTAAGTTCTTAAAACTAAAAGAAGGAATGTAAATTAAAAAGTATAACGCAACAAATCACATATAAAATTAATGTTAATGGCATCTTTAAAATATTGCACCAACTTAGACTGACTTAAAAAAATAAAAATAAAATGCGCCATATGACACACCGATTACTTACAATAATATAAATAGAAGAGTAAGGAAAAAACGGACAATGTTACGACTCGTCACATAGAATTATGCTAGGCGTGACTCTTTTTTACATATTATACACTAACCCCTAATAAAAATATTTACGCAATAACACGACCAATTATAGACAACCTCTGTCTTAGACAATATTTAAATGTGTAAATATTTTTATTAGTAGGTGTCGAATAAATATAAACAAAGCCGACAACTCAAACTCAAAACACACTTATCCAAATTGTCAAAGGACGAAAATTTGCAAATTAGAATTTAATTTTTTTATAAAACTTGGCAATGTTTACATTTACTGTCTCATGTCATCATATTACCTAGATGATGAAAATGTTAGCAGTAACACTTTAATCGTTATAATATTAGATATTATTTATTGTACATAATATTGACTAGAAATACACTTTACGTTTTACGTTACAATAATTAGCCTAGTTATGAGAGTAATAAAATTTATACAACTAAGCCTAAATATTTGTATATGGCGGTACTGAAATGTAAAAAAACTTTCGACCAAAGTGTTACTGTACATGTAAAAATCTCACTCAAACAATTTCTCTAATTCACTTTTAACTTTTGACGACCACCCGAATAATGGTAATAAATATAATACTATCTCGGTAGTAAAGCAAATGAACAGATAATGAGAGTGGTTGAATGGTTATCACAATTTCCCTTACAATAATTAATACTATAGTATGAATAATTTACTACCATAGTCGTCAAAGCTTAAAAACTCACAATTCGTACAGCTGATTACACAATGCATACCCCGTAGTGAAAATCTGGACTCGCATTCTTTTTAGTCTCAATCATTTAACAGACGCAACGCAATAGTTCTTACACTATTTTTCTGCTGACACTACATTAAAATGGTCATGAAATTTTCAGAGACAATATTATGTCTTGTTGACTGTTTTATACATTGTAACATATTTGGTATGTTATTCGAGATAAAGTTCTCAATTTGTACAAGTCTATAGCCCGGTCACTGAACACGTAGTAGTAACCTGGATCTATCGTCTCTTTAACTCGGTTCTTTGCCTTGTTTTTATTCACATACGAATACGTGCGAATATAGCAGATAGCTAGGGCTTAGCGCAGACAGAAAGTAGCTCAGATAAGTATTTTATGAGCATACTTGAAAAAATTACTAAGCTAAAGTGCACAAAGATTACCACTTTTCCTCAAAGATACACATTTTTTGTAAGGTTGATTCACATTTATTGTAAGGTTCAAGCGTTCATGCACTTTAGTTTGTATTCCCTTAATAAAAAAAATCCTCTCCGCTGCGACCGATTATTTCTGCTCACGTATTCAGCGACCGGGCTACAGTCGAATCGGCTTCCAAGTCAGACTTGAATTGTGTGCCGTAATCCGCATGACCAGGTGTCTCGCAGGTGCGTTCACGTGTCGCGTCTCTCGCGGCGCTCGTACCGGCGCGGCGACTCCACGAGCGTCATCAGCTAGGAGTCCGCAACAACAGCGTCGCGCTCGGACTTCACTTGCTGAAACGATAAATAATTTCGTTATTTATATATTATTTCGCACATTTAATCATAAAAATAAGTAACTCAAAATCAACCGTTGTGGAAAATTGTCAGTAAAGTTTTTATTACAATTTCCAACTTAAATTACTTATTTTTTTGGGGAATAAATTTGCGATATATTTGCAGAAGTACGCTGTAAGTTGTAATCAATAAGCAATTATTATTCTAATGGGTATTGTCATCAAGTGTATTTATTATGACACCTGATGCTCAATGTTTGAGCGTGTGGCGGCGCAAGCCAGGGGTGCCTGTTCGAATCCCTTCGACAGAACAAAGTTTTTCAACGTTCCTGGGTCTGTGTATTTTTTTATAATAAAACCTAAAATGTATGTATTCGCTATGTGCAATATGGCGGCCAACAGAGGGACAATAGAAGCGGCATACATATCGTGACGTTTCATCAACGAATAGCATAAAAGTATCAAATATCATTTCAGTTTTCCCGAAGCAAAAGTGCTTAAGGTATTAGTATGGAGCCAGAGCCAGGATGATACTGACCATGGCCTTGGTGAGTACGGTGGCGTCCTTGAGGCTGAGCACCTGGAGCACCTGCTGGCCGCCGTCCTGCAGCACCACCTGCGCCACGCTGCCGCCCATACCCAACGCCTCAAGACCCTCACCGTTCTGCTCCACCTGGGAACATTATATAAAGCTGGAGTTTGAACGTGCTAATCTCAGGTACAACTGGAAGTCTATATAACAGCACGCTTCGACCAATAGGAGTCGAGCAGCATTCAAAAAAGTTTTACACGGACGTAGTCGCGGGCATACATTATATCGGTACTCCCTTCAGCGCCCTTTGGTATCTTCATATTATGTATTTCCAATTTATAGCGCACATTCCCAATGTGTCAATCAATTTTTGGATTTATTTCTTTAGACTATAGATTTTACTGCTATAGTTGTTAATGTACCAGTTATCTTCGACACGATGATAAAAACCCTTCTGCTCTCTAACGGCAAGGAACACTTCATTGTCAACAATTACTAACAAAGACTTACAGAAATAATCTCGACAAGATTTATAGAATACTACTAATAAGACATCTGAATACATCAAACAATTTATAATATAAGTAACTACAAAAATAAACTCAAAAAAGCAATACTTACATGCTTGGCGTGCGCGCTGGTTGCGACTCAAGAGAAATAAAACAAAACACACATTCAACGCTGTTTATTGGCACAGCACACAAAACACTCATGCTATGAGACCAGCTGTTCTATATTTCAAGCTCCTACATGTTATGATCGGTCGATAATATCACATTGATGCGTTATTTGATCATTTCTTGTCTTAATTAATTATCATGCTAATGCAAAACGTATTGGAAAAGGTACAGGGGGGTTATTATGACCTCTTATGCCCAGCCAAGTTCCAGCCAGTCAGGAGTCACGTGACACTAAATACGTGAAGTTTGACGTTCCCTAATGTCACTAAGATGTTAAATATTTATTAAAATCCATTCATAGACAACCAAACTATTATTAGTCAGTTATTATTCTAATAAGACGTTGTAATACGAAAAAAGAACAAGGCAATTGTTAGCCGTATATTAAATTGCCTGGAACCATGCAGGTTTGTAATGGCCATAATAGCCCCTTAGGTATTGAAATTACGCATGCGTTATTGTCCAACGATAAAACGCCCCTATGTGGGAGAGACATAATTTGTGACCATATTAAACCGACACTACACTCCGCAACACTTCATTTCAATGGAACTTGTGAAGTCAAGTGGCGCGTTGCGTCGCTTAAGTGCGGTTTCAACTTAATAAATAATATGAATGATGATTACAACGTATTGTATTCAATAAGCTGTAAGAATGTACACTTTCCAAAATATAATATTTAAGGATGTAACTAATAATGTGATTAAAAACAAAGATGGACATGCAATAACGTCAGCCTCATAGCACATTTAGTGAAAAAACATAAAATGCTCTACTTAAAAATAAAAATATTTACACAACAACACAAAAAGTAATAAACAAGCACTTCTAATTAAAGCCATCAACGATTACTGCTGAACATAAAAAATAATAATAATAATCTTTATCTTCTCTCAAAAGAATTTCATCTAGTAATTTGTGAGAGACTTGGGGCCTAAACTAAGCCTAGGCCCGCATATTGGTGCCCTAATAATAATACTATTTATTCTTATTTAAGATTAAATACAATTAATAATATATTGTTTTTAGTGTATTATAATCATAACAAAAATGTATCATGACTTAGGTAACAAGTTCTTTGGTACATTTTAGTTCATGCATTTTTTTCTTTCATAATACATATTGTTGCTATTAAGTGTTAAAGTATTCCCTAAGTATTGTATTATTATCACAGTTAAGTTTAAATTAATAGTATAAATAATAATCAGGCATTAGTACACAAAATGCAAATCTATCTCTCTATATTATTTTATAAAGGACCTGGATTCTTCACATTATATTAGTAAGAATATCAACAACAAATATGTAATATAATGATAATAATTTATAATAGAATATTATTATGGCAGCTAGCAGGCACAATCACTGGTTTAGCAATTTAAGATACAAAAAATAAAATATTGATCTTTTTGGACAGACTTTCCAATCCAAATCCCATCCCAAGATCCAAAAAAATATATTTTCTTCCTTTCCTTTTATGATAAACTTTAGCAATTAAAAGTTACAATATTTGAGATCAACATTAATTATTTGCGTCTAATTACAATTCTGTACTGTAAAAATACTATGTAAAAATATACGAATTTAAATTTAAAACAATAAAAATTAAAACAAAGTAACAATCACAATTTAACTGTATCACATCGCTATAATATAATGGAGCGAAATGGTAAGACGAAGTGAGATACTTGAACAAGCTTCATTTATTTGGTGCTAAATATAAAACAAATATTATAAAATATATACATATCCCATATTTATGAAAAGTAGTATGGCTTTCTTGCGCCATCTTACCATCATAGCTCATGAGCAATACAATAATTGCAAAAAATATAACAACAATAAATTACACACAGGCACTACAACTACCATAAATCCAGCCGCATATTATCCGAATTTCTGAACAGAAAAACCTATAATCTAGAACCTATCAGAAATATCGGATAGTACGCGGAATCCACAGTGAAACATATGAATAGAGTGCAGTGGAGAAGCGTCCGAATTTTTCTGATTAGAAATTCGGATACAATGCGGCCACACTAAATCAGTAGTAACATTAGGAACTTAGTTTTAAGCATATTTGTGTAAATCTGACTAGGGTCACGTGGACTAATATAAAAACAAAAGCGAAACTCACACAACTGCATCTAACACTATCACAATAGGGTTGCCAAACATAACATTACTTTTTATACTATAATATTTAGGGTAAATTTTATCGCTGTTACCATAACATGTTATAGCTGTTGGACAGCTTATAGTTTATTGTACGTAAAAAAGAAAAACAATTGCAGACTTGCCACTTTTAATTTACTCCGTAAAGTGGCTGATTTTTAATCATTTGTCAATTTTCGGCAGAGAAATTTATTTGAAAATTTGACAGACATTGTATAAAAAAATGTCAGTGTCAAATTTATTCTACACGTAAAAGTTATTTTCGATCGAAAAAAATAGGCCTTAAGCCTGCGCGTCGTTAATATTATTATAGCTTTATTATTTTTAGTGTAAATTAGTAATGGGTAAACAGGCTATTTTAAATGTCAATTTACAACCCTAGCAAACTGATATCACCGACAGTTTTTACGTGTGGCAACCCTACGCGGTATCTCGGGGCAGCCCTGGCGCGTGCACGCACCTGCACGATGGGCGCGACGCACACGCCGTCCTGCTGCGTCATGGACGCCACCATGGACTGGTACACTGAAGCCGACACTGGGACGGTTATCACACCGGACACGGAGACGGGGTAACCTGAAACATTATAGTTAGTTTGTCAGCTGAATCAGTTTAGGCCCATTATTACTGCTGTCCGATGTACTAACGCAATTCGCTGCCTTTCTAAGAGGCTAGGACGCTGCCGTCCCCCTAGAATACTGCCGCCCATAAACAATGCCTATTCCACGGCTATTTATACTTTCAGGCCTGCCCCCCTAGACAAGTGGTAAACGCTTTGAAGCGATTATCGTTAACGCCAATGTTTTTGTATAGAAATGACATACTCGAAAAAAAATTCACGTAATCTAGTCGTAAACCCTTTTGTAAGCTTAGCGCAAATTAGGATCGCTTTGAACCGTATGCCACTTGTCTAGGGGGCTGGGCGGAACATGAGTTCTGTCATGAGACTAAAACTGTCACAGACTCGACCCGTCTATTCCTACAACATAATAACTTCTATTCGAATACTTTTTAATACAAATTTCTGCTATGAGAACGTCGCGCACGTAACGAAACATCTTATTCGAGTTCGAAGTATTCACCTCTTTTACAACTCATGTCCCGTTGGCCATAATTACTTTGGACCTACCTTTTTCTGCTTCTCTCCTCTACTTAATAAAAAAAAAACTTACCGTGTCCATCCTCCGACGTGAGTATAATCTGTCCGTCGTGGTTCAGCGCCGCCTCAGCCACGGCGTTAAGGTCGACAGCCACAGCGCCGTCCCCCTCCAACGACACTCCCCCTCCCTCCCCACCGCCGTGGATCTGCGACACACACACACACGCATATCAGGTTAGGTACCATCAGAGAAATTTATACAAAGGCAGATAGAAAGTTAGCCAGTCGCTAAGGTTTCTTTTTCAACTATTGGTTAAAAGAAACCTTATGTGTTTTTTTTATATACTCTACAGCGATGATAAGATAATATTTATTTCACTGTATTGTGAATTCGCTCAAGATTGGTGGTATGTTTTATTAACCCTCTGTAAAAGAATTTGTCATTTCTTTACATAAAACGCCATTGTAAACAAAGTGTTTTGTCACTTTGTTGTTGACAATCGCGGTTTGTATAGGAATTCGACGGTTAATGACAATATCTTAACATATATAATTCTTCTGTAAGTGTGTCACTGAACTTCTCTTAAACGACTGGAACGATTTTGATGAAATTTTTTGTGTGTTTTCAAGGGTATCTAAGAATGGTCCAGATTTATAAAATAGCTCGGCAGGACAACGTCTGCGGGGTCAACTAGTTTTATTATATATTTGGAGGGCTAATGAACCATACCGTCAATATTGGACGATTGTATAATAGTGATTAGCTTATATGAACTCGAGTGGAACTTAGAAACTGACCATAACTTTAGTTATGTCAAACCCAGTCATCAAAACACGACCAAATATGCCTTACCCAACTAAATTATGTATTTTCTTTATCTGCCTATGAATAAATTTCTCTGATGATACATAATTTATAGGAACGACACGAGGTACGTACCACTGTTGGGCAAAGGACTCTCCTCGGTTTTTAAACTTTAGTATGACATTTACATTCCAACACAAAAGACAGAATGAG
>JAOTAV010021444.1:0-22901 GCA_026546445.1 Cyclargus thomasi
CTCTAGGGTGTGCTGGGCCGTGTCCTCCGCAGCGCCACAATCATGGCAGGCTGGCGTAGGCTCCCTCCTGGCGACCTGTAGCAAGTATGGTCCATGATAGTCGCTTTATATGCTGTACATCTTTGCTCGTATGCTACTTTTTTATGATATCTAGGGAGCAAGTGAACAGACGTGTTACCTGCTGAAAAGCAACTGCCGCCGCCCATGGACACTCGTGACGTCTGAAGAGTCACAAGTGTTAGTCACGTTAAGTGGAATGGGAATAGGAATAAGGAATTAGGAAAGTTAGGCCACCGTTAAACTCACTGAGCGAAACACAGCACAACGTCGTTTTACGAGTACACCTGTAAGTATGGTTCATGTCATTTAAAAAGGACACACACTCCTAGCCAGCAGCAGTGGCGTTCATATTTAATTGCTCTTAACAATCCCGGCGGGGCGGCGGAATCGATTTCGTTCGAAAACTGGATGTGATGGTGTACTAATAATAATATTACGTATATTGGTGAACGCATCAAAACCGAACGAATCGAGGTCATTTTCTCTTTGAATTTGAGAGAGAACAATTTGGACGATTCAGCAACGGGCAAATGTGTGAGGTTCCATGACATTCCATATATCGAATTCTAAAATTCGTTTCCTTCGTCGCGTTCGGCTCATTCGATTCTGAAATATGTACGTTCACCATTATAGAGAACAAACCAAACTGAACGCTTTGGACATTTACCGAAATATAATTATGAGTTGATAAATCATTATGGAATATTCGATTTCGTTTCCAGAGTTACTAATTTAATAATATTTGATCTTAAATTTCTGATGTAATAATGTTTTAAGCTGTACGCATCGTGTATTTTGATTATGAAAATTACTATTTGCATAGCAATAAGTATTGTGTTTCAAAATTCATAATTAAATAATTAATAAAAAAACTATGTCCTAAGAAGCCGAAGACTACTTAAGATTCAAGACGGTTTTAGGAGTACAAAAGGCTATCAGAAAAGTTGATTCGCAGCTAGTTTTCGGAAATAAATAATTCGGTCACCCACTCTACCTATTATTGATTTATTCCGGCCAAATGTTGTAGGTCCATCCAGCTGGCTACAAATTCTGATGGTACATTTTTACTTTTTTACTGCGGGGTACAATCATTTAATCTAGTAACCTACTAAGTAGTAATTCTTATAATTTAAATGATTCTAGTAACTAACCTACTAAATTGACTGATTAATATGTATTATAGTCTAAATATATATTGAAACTTTTTGAAAATAATCGGTTACATAATTATATAAAATAATAAACTAAAAGCTAAAATAAAATAAAACCCTTAATTAAAAAGCCCTAGGTAGTAAATATTAGTGTATCTATTTTCACGTTAGTACAATTAGGTCTGCACTGCCTCCGAAAACTTTAGTGAAATGCACATATATATAACTTCCCACCATTATATCAGGTGCACTCTTAACAACTCCTGAACTTCCTACTTCGCATCTAAGAGCGCGCCAACTTTAAATATCTCTTAAATTAATTTTGAAAACTTTTCGTAACAATAACTATGCAATATGCATAAGGATAATAATGTATGATTACAACCTGTCACGTTGTTTGTGAGGAATTCCTATATAATAATAATATAATAATAATTAATTTCCTACTTGCTTTTAAACATCTGTTTACCTGAAGTTATTAACTTAACATTTAGTTACCTACTTATCCACTTAATATGTGTAAAGCGGACATTACTCAATTTCATTCTCCCACGTGTAATAAGATTTTACTTAAAATGTAGATGTCAATTTTCCGCACAAGTTTTTCTTAAAAATAATGAAATTCACAATTTTAATTTAATAATATGTACCACGTTGTGTGACGTCGTCTAATCTCATGCTGAGATAAACTTCTGTTTTAATTGAAGACATCAGTGGAAGAATCGGTTCACATGTGAAAGCTGCTTTTTAAAAATTAAAATTGTTACAACTTTAAAAACATTTTCATTTAAAGTCTTTTACTTTGAAAGCTATAACCTTTTAATTCGTTTAGCTAAAATAGCAATTTATTAATGCAGTTTAGGTATCGAAATATTTTTATATAAACATTTATCATACGCTGACAGAAAACCAATAAATTGGCTTATTTTCCAAAAACAGCGATCGCACAGCTGTTCAATCAAATTACAAACTGACACTCGAAAACCCCCAGCAAATTAATTTATAACCGATCTGTATATTACACGCTTTTATTTTATTATATTTTCCCACGGCTTTACACTCAGTTTAATGTATTTTAACTTCATTTCAATGTAAATAATTTTTCCCATATTATCTTTGCATTAAAATCGCTTAAAAATATAAATGTAAATGTAAGCTTTTTTAGAAACGTGGTGTTTTCTAGACTAAAAGCATAGGCTTTTAGTCTAGTTGTGTAACTTTCCACCATTTTAAATACGTGAACCTTAAAATTCAAATAAATTGTTTGCTTCGTTAGAGTGAAGGAAGGACAATAAGAAAAACACAAGCAGATAGACTTTCCCATTAAATTGTTACTTAAATTTTGCTAGTGGTAAGTGCGAGCATGCAAACATTTAGGAAATGAATAATTCAACATCTGACTTGAAAGAAGAGAAAGAATGTATTTTCACATTAATGATATTACAATTAGGTATCGAATTAATATAGTTTATATGACTACTAAAACAATATTACCGTAATTATAATATTTCATTATTACAATAGTTAATGGTTATAATTATTATTCTTACAACTGGGGAATTTACATCATTCGTTTCTGTAATTATTGGGTATTTTAGTATGAATTAATTTAGTTTGTAACGACATTCATTTCGTTGAAATATTAATATCGTAAGAGCTTTTAAGCCCATTTGGAGTTGGCCAATAAATATCATGTCGGACGTCTTAGAAAATTTAAGAGCGACGGCCGTTTCAGGACTACATTATGCCATAGACTTAGAGAAATGGATAGAGCTTTTCCTATTCTTCAACTGTAAAATGCTTACTGATATATGTTATAATAAAATAACGTATTATGTTTTTTATGATATTTAGGGTGCAAGCGAGCAGACTGGTTACCTGACGGAAAGCTGCCGTTGCCCATGGTCACTCGTGACATCCGAAGAGTCGGTCCTACCGCGAGATTTAACTAAATTGTACGATTGTGAACTTTAACTCATTAAATTAAGTTTACACTTGATTTTGATTTAAGTTGTTTTATGTCAGATAATCTTGGTGCCATTATTTCATTTAATTTTGAAGGGATCTATGCATCTTAGTAACATTTAATCGAAGGTTATGGTATGTAGCTAAGGAGGAGTTTAGTGACATATGTACAATACAGTTAATTATCTGTCGAATCACTAAAATGAAACTTACGGAAATCATAATAATTACAATTTTATCGTAAGTTTAGTAATTATGTTTAACTAACATTAAACAAAAATAATTATTAAACTAAGCACAAAGATTACATTATGAAGTAAGTGTGCCAAAATAATAAGAGTTAAGTATTTGATGGCGTATCTTGAATGGAATTGGTTTGACAGCTAATTCGTAAACTCGCTGGAAGTTGGCTAGGAATAAACCCCCCTGGATATCACAAGAGTAAGTGATAATACTTTTAAATGAGTATATGTTCCTTATATAAATAGTTTATAGTTATTAGCACCAAACAGCGTTGAAAGAGTAAAACATTTTTTTAACTTTGTATAGTAAAAGTCGCTTGCCCAAACAAATTACAGTATTTTCTAGATTTCAGCCTTGTTGCTTTGGCGATGTAAGTCTTACGGTATCAAACTTTCAAAGCCCTTAAAGTATTTTTACTTACTTGAGTTACACACTATAATAATATTGTTAGACATTTTATTGCAATTGAAGTATAGTCTGAAAGGAGCTTAAGAGTGCTCAGTCCATTAGCTAAGTCTACTCGTAATACAGATGTATTTGCACGAAATGCTCTCCCCGGAGCGCTATTTAGTATTTATGTTATTTATAGCTTTTATTTTAGTATTGTGGCCTCTTTAGTTTTGACTCCCGAATAATTATTAGCGAGTATAAATATTTGATAGTTTACGACTTCATGATTGAAGCGTAACGCCTACTTTATAAATATATTCAGAGCTTAGATGTTTTCATTTATATTAATAGAGATTTAGAGAGTCCATGAAAAACTTAATAATGTTTGTAACCTACACTTATATAAACTAACACGTCATGACTGACCGACCAATAAAATCATCATCTCTGAGCAAAAACTCATAACATAATAACAATATAATTTATGTAGACTCATGCAATCCAATAGTATGCAAACTTTATTTAAATCCATACAGTAGTTTTTTCTTTTTAAATATACAAATATCTACATATTTAAGAATATTCGTATTTATAATATCAGTATAATCTGAGAGCTAATAGCAAGTTTGGCGTAGATATTTGAGGCAATATGAAACCTTGTCATATAACTCTACTATTACACCCCAATACGGCACTGCAGACCTGGCTGAGGAGAAGCGGGGCCTACCCTACATTTTACCTAAGGTAAAATAAAAATATATATATTCCAAAAATATTTTGGAGGCAATGTGTATTTTTATATGTTGTAGTTGAATATTGAAAGAATAAAAAAAATGATAAGCCAGATGATTTAGTAAAGGTTTTAAACATTGCCAGGCGCGTGCAAAAATAGTTTGCGAAAATTGATTGCAAGCTATAGAAATTGTATTTGTGGCAACTTGACATTTTAATACAGGATTTTTTTATCACTAAACAATTGAATTCCGAGATATGTTTCCGGTTATTTTTTTTTAATTTTTCTTTAAGTTTTTTATTTTAGCCCCGCATCTCACCAGGCAGGTTTGCAGTTCCGTATCGGGGTGTAACAGGAGATTATACATTATAAGGTTTCAGCTTGCCTCAATTACTTACTGAAAAATCATTCATGCTAACTAAACCAACTCTCAGTTTAGCTAGAATTAACTAATGATATCTGATGAGTAGCGACTATATATACAAGTGACGACTCGATACAGCGATGTAATATTTATGGTAATATCGCCGTTAACCGAGAGATACAAATCGCTGACAGTCTGATTTATTCTGCTTATTTCCGGAGCCCAATAGTGATGTATTTTTATTACTGGTACTCTGACTATATCATTTTCGGTAATAGATACACTCAACGTAAGTGTATAGACGTTTCATCTTCCCGTTTTATTAGTACAATCAGGGGAGCTAAACAGAGCCAGATTGCGGATCTAACTAAATTGGTCGCGTAAAACCCATTCACCCGATCACTACTTATACTTACATGGAATAGGATAGTTGCTCTTATGGATAAAAAATAAAAGAGCATTCATATGCAATAAAACATCATTATGATAGTTTGATTAATGAAATATTATTTAAATATAATAAAGTGATTTTCGTTTATATAATTACGATATTAACTTATAACTTTAATTTGAAAATTGCCCTTTCTTAATTTGTAGTCACGTGATCTAAAAAGCCGTCCGCCAAGATCAGAGTCTGTGACGTCATTAAATTGAAAACTAACAACGACGAGGGTGGTGTCTAAGGTTCATATTTTTTAATTCTTTAATATTAAATTTAGAAAGGGGTCTTTAAAATAAAAGATTGGTTTTTAAACCATCTTTTGAATTTAATGAATGTAATGAAAAAAAAGTTAAATAGTCGTTTCTTTCGCGATAAGTGACGTTACATTTGACATGACAACGTTTTCGCGGCATTCAAAATTATTTAAATTACATTTTTTTTATGACTGTTTATTTAGCATATTTTGAGAAAATAGAATATCATTAAAAAGTGGCTATGCTAGAAATTTATTTCGGGCTAAAGACCACATCACCGCGTTCGAAGTGTCTGGAGTTTAGGAGGCCGTCACGTAGTTGTTTTTTATAGTGAAAATAACTTAGCTTTATTCAGTCTTGTAAGTAGGTATGCTGTACGCATAAACACAGTATGCTGACCGTGCTAATTTCGAAACCCTTTAAAAGACATTGGTATAGCATAACGCAACAGAACCAATATGCACACATTAGATAGTGCAAACGTTTGCCGTGACAGAGCCCTGCTACGGCACGAATGGTTCAACTCGACCGGAGTGATGCGGCTACGGCTACGGCATCACAGGAAATTGGCGTCAAACTCCGTTGTTCTGTGTTTCGTTCTGTGAGTGAGTTTACCGGTCAACTTCCCTAGTCCCCCTATCCCTATTCCCTCATAAAAGGCCGTCTACGCACTTGCGACTCTTCGGATGTCACGAGTGTCCAAGAGCGACGGCAGTTGCTTTTCATCAGGTAACCCGTCTGCTCGCTTGCTTTCTTAATATCATTAAAAAGTAACGCTACAGAAACAAAATGCTTACTGCATAGTGCAAATATTTAACTGCTAATACATTTGGGCCTAGTATATTTAGACAACAGTTAACCGCAGCAGTTACAGTATGTTTAGTTAATGGATCAGTTAAACAGTAGTAAAGGCTCGCGGTGAGCAAACACGACTAGGTTACCTAGATAGCGAAACTAACCTAGCCTAATCTACTACATTGGGATTGGGAACCTTTCATAAAGTACGTCACACATATCACAAGGTTCTAAACTCTTCTCCGGTCCTGTTTATAAAACAATGTAACCAAAAAGCTGTGGTTATGTTCAATAGAAAGCTTGCATCAACACTATATTATGTAAAAGAGCCGTCTCTCTTTTCCCATGTGAATACACACACAACTAGAGATGGGCATGTACCCGTATGTCTAGTACCCATAACTTCCTAAAATTTTAGGCAGATAAAACTGTAATAATTTAAAAATTTGTAATAAATGGCCATCGGTACGATGAGTTAGTAGTTTTTCTAGTTTCCGTTTATTGCGGAGCTATATATATATATATATATATATATAAAAACAAATATAAGTAGATGAAGTAATTTGCGTCTGGATGAAATTCTTTTTCAAATTATCAGAATCTCTATGCGATGATTCCACCCACCTTGATTAGGTATTTGCCCGGTAAATACCGGATATAACACAAATGGGCAAATTTACACATCACCAATCTCTACACACAACATACAAAAATACACATTACAGCTTTTATGCGGAATATTGTAATTCAATTTCATTTTGCGAAATGAAACATATTGAAAAAGTAATTACATTGGCTCTAAAAGCAATTTCATAAGGCTTACATTTTTCTATCGCGCTGATACGAGGATTGAACCACCGATAATGTCCAGTCTATCGCCAATATCTTGAGCAAGAAAAACGACAATATGTCTAACAGCTATCTTTGATACGTTTCTGCTCGTTATTACAAAATAATCAAGATCGAAATCTCAGATTCTCTCGATGAGTTTGTCCGAAGGTCTTTACTAAATGTTATCTAAAACAACATCTGATCAATTCTTGATACAAAATTAATTGCACCAAGCATCGTTTCTATAAATAGTAAAAAAATTACCGATAACAATAGCATAAAATGTACTGACAGCACTCTACAGTGCCAAGAACGAGCTTATAAAACTCCCATTTAGCATTATTTGTAATTAAATTGGTAACTGTGGAGAAAGGTAACTTTTTTACATGTAATTGAAAATCCTATCTGAAATGAATGAATGTAATGAGCCACATTAACCAGCGGTTTTTTTTTCGTGGTGAAATCATTTATCGCAAGGGAACATTTAATCGGAATAAAAGTATTCTATATTCTTAGTAAGCTCATACTGGGTTCACGTACGAATGGGGTCTGTTTACGGAACCATTCGTTCGTGAGCCCAACTCGTGCTTGCCCGTTTTATTATCTAAGACTTTGTCACTCTGTAAAAATATAGCAATCTTAAGGTGAAAGAACTTTTGACATCAGATCAGTACTTTTTTAGTTTATTAGTAACAAACACAAAAGAAAACGAATAATCTCCTGTTTTGGTGTGAGATATTGTAAAAAATGAGTAAAGCCAAAATGAATAGAGTTGTACGTATTATAGCTAGAGGACTACGTGATTTGGTCGCGTTATGTCGATTCATAGTAAGTTTTGATTTGTCAGTTGAGTTTAATATATGGCAACGAATTTACGTACCCTCCGAATAAAATTCTCAGATTAGTAACTATCGATCTTCACGGCACCACAAGGTATAGTAGAACCATTATCCCTTGGAATCACGTAGAGCGTAGCAAATACAATCTCTTCCAATGTTTAGAATTAATTAGGATAATCTGTCCGACGTGGGTGAGAAAAGGCGGCGAGGTTTAGAGGACCTGGCGGATTAGCACTAATACGTAGTACACTAGAAAAGAATTCTGTATCAAGTACATACTCTGTTTTGATTCTATTGATTCTAAATGTCAATGAACCTTTCTAAGTAAGTAGTTCTATCAAGCTATCGAGGCGATAACGGTCATTGATCCTATGTTAAAAATTTGTCATATTTACCTAGCAGTTTTTCGGGTTGGCAAAAATTAACCATACTTAACTTACCATATGAAACAACCAATATTGATTTTGTACACACCATATTATTTAACTTCCATCTAAGTGCCTATTACAACCAATTCAGTAAGTAATATTACTTTGTCGGCTTTATCGAAAATTAATTAAACTTTCACGAAGTTTGTAAGTAAAAACATAATTATCTATCTGACACATAAGCATTGTTGGAGTTCGTTTTACTCGAAAATAATTTGTTAAGTGGAAATCGTTATAAAGTTTGTTATTACACGTTAATTTCAGTACGGCCGTAACGCTCAACCTTGTAAACATCGCTATTGTTTGTTGCTCGGAAATTATTTTATGCCCTTCAATAACATTTAATAGCGATTAATTATGTAACAGTATAAATGTAATGGGTGTAACAAAAATAGGAAAAACTTGAGGTTATAAGCGTAAAATATAGTAGCACTTAATACACGGAGCGTAATCAAAAACTTTTTGAGATGCTGTTTTCGTTCATAAAGGTCCTTTTATGAATGAAAACAGCATCTCAGAATCTTTGATCACGGTCTTAAGTAGTAAGCGCTGACGAATTAATCCGGTCCTTACTCTAAACGTATGAAAAATATTTTTGCTCTTAGTGCTGCATCTTTCACAGTAAACTCATAATACGAAACGTACACACGCCCGTTTTACCTCACTGCGCCAGTGAGGGTTATGTTTTTCGCGAGTATGTTTGTATAATTGTTTGGCATGCTCTGCAGCCTAAGTAGCTTCATGGTTTTTAACGTATGAGGTATTGTTAGATTCATCTTGATAGCGCAAGTGATACTGGATACATTAAAAACTAGCTGACCCGGCGAACTTTGTTCCGCTTTAATGGCAATAAATAAGCAGATTGTGTTTTTTTTATTGGAAAATCGAACGCTGTCGAACGGGATAAAAAGTATCCTATGTCCGTCTCCTGGCTCTAAGCTTCCTCCCTACCAATTTTCAGCCAAATCTGTTCTGTCGTTCTTGAGTTATCAGTGGTGTAACTAACACGACTTTCTTTTATATATATAGATAACAATTCCTGACTGTCTGATTCATCATAGCCGAGCAAAAACTGTTAAAGCTACAGTCATGAAATTTCATAAGTAGGATTGTTTTATTGGGCAGACACCCACTAAGAAAGGAATTTTAAAAATTCTACCCTAAGGGGGTGAAATTGGGGTTGAAAGTTTGTATGACAGTTCTTAAGTTACATACCTAAAATGTTGTTTCTGAGCTGCTGATTTAAAATAAATTAATACGTGTTTAAGCGTCTTATGAAATTTTACCTTCAGAGGGTGAAATAGGGGTTGAAAGTTTGTATGAAAATACTTCTTAATGCGAGCGAAGACGTGGGATAAAGCTAGTTCGATCATTAATATTTAAATCAATCCATCAATCTCAGACTTCAATTTGAATAAGGTCTCGTTACCATTCAATTTTATAAAAAAAAACATAGATGTCAACCATAGTCAATAGAATATTTCGTGTATGATTATCGTGTCATGTCATAATAGTGTGTACGTAACGTTTTATTTATTAAAGGTAAGATAAAATCATATTTTAAAATAATATTGGTAGTCCACGCCCCTCCTCCATATCGACTATAACTGGGAGAAATTTCATACTTTTATGTCTACGCGCCTACTACGAGGTACAAAGTTTTGCGCTCGCATATTAATATATAGATATTGTGATTTAACAGTTGAGTAACTGTCCCCACAATAGGCAATTTTAATTGTGTATTTTATGGATAAAAATTTAAATTCAAGGATTAATAAAAAAGTTTAACACGTCATAATGTTTTAATAAAAACTTAATTTACATAATATTTACAATCAGGCATCAAAATGTTAATAATCGACCAGACGTTGGTTAATGGCGTTTAAGCTTGAGGTCGGCAGTACGAGAATCTTTATGCTTTAACCCGCGGACAGGAGGAGAGTTTTAATCACGCGACATACAAATCTCGGTGCAGCTGCTGCGGGCGTATTTTTACCGACACTGGGTTTAACAAAAGTATGTAACAATACTTTGGGATCACCCGTAAAGTACGTAACACCAATTTCATAATTTTTTGACCCCTTGTGATGTCCCAATTTGCAATTTTACGTCTAAAAATTAAAACTACACGAAATTTTAAATTTCGAGGTTCAATTAAGAACAATTCAAATGTGATCTCACAAAACTAAGGATCCCTTCTTTCCCCTGTCACACTTTGTCTACCCCCTTTCCCCCTTTAGGTGTGACGTACTTAATAGATGGTCCCTTTTGAATGTGTTTCTTGCAACGTATATGAATGGGCAAGCGCGTAGCGACGTGAGTTTCCTCGTACATACAAATCACAAAAAATACGCTTTCGAACGCTGTTACTTTCACAATAAAACTCTCTTTTTCATCCACTGCCTGTAAGGGACTTAATATACACATCCCAAAGTATTATTGCTTACTTTTGTTACATCCTGTATAATTTACTTTGGCTTCCATACTTTATACTTTGATTTTTTATTTATAATTTGCTCTTCGTCTTAACCATTTTCCTGAGCTCCCTTCTCAGTATCTTGCCTGAAGGGTTCCTTGGAATACTGTCGATGAATTTCACACCGCCACGAAGATGTTTCGGATTCGAAAGCTGAAATATAATAAAACAAATTGGTACTTACGAATAAAAAAACAAACTCGAGCACTATTCTCAAAATAGCGATGCTGTAAGAATAGATCGATTTATATGGTGACATGTTAATATTGGCAGTTTGAGACCATCCATAAGTACGTCACACAGTTCTAAATCTAAAAATTTAAACTACACCATTATTTCAAATTTCGATATAAAATTTACTAAATTTGAAATGTGACGTCACAAAAGTTGTCCCCTCATCATGATCAGATTTCGTCGACCCCCTCCCTCCTTCGCGTGTGACGTACTCTATGGATCGTCCCTTTTATACGCAATTGGCATTTACGTACTTCGATTACCCCCTTCAATTTTCGCCAGCCTCCATAATATGGAACAAGGCCTATATGCCATCAAAGTGCTTATCCGCTCCCTCCGTATAGGGGACTTCCTACTACCCCCGCGTCTTGACCCCTTCGTGTATACATCAAAGTACTTACCCGTTCAGCCACAAACTCCTGAACGCCCCGCTCGGTCAGCGTGACCCCCGGCTGGGGGACTACGAACGCGCGGGGGACCTCACCGGAGCTGCGGTGCGGGACACCCACCACGCCCGCGTCCTTGATCCCCTCGTGTTTGAGAAGCACTGCCTCCAACTCTGCTGGGGCTACCTAGAATTGGTACAAACGTTATTATAAGATGTATATATATTTTTTCGAATAAAAAAATATCTAAGATTCGTTTATGTATTAAAAAAATAATATGGCAGAGATCCCTGAACACAAAAAAATATAAACAATAATGTACCGTCGTTCTACTTTAAAATATTAATTTTAAGACTTAGAGCGTGTCCGCACTGCGAATTTTACGACTTAGAGCGTGTCCGCTCTGCGAATTTTTAAACTTACCCCTTTATTATAAAAATATTTAAACATATTTTAACTGTTCTTTTCTGGAATATTGAAAATAAATAAAATAAGAAAATAGAAAGGGACAGACAACATTTATTAGTTAAACACTGTTTAAATATTTTTATAAATAAGGGGGTTAGAGCGCGTCCGCACAGCGAATTTCATGAATTAGAACGTGTCTGCACTGCGAATTTTATGAATTAGAGCGTGCCCGCACTGCGAATTTTTAGACTTAGGGCGTGTCCGCACTGCGAAAATTAAGACCTAGAGCGTGTCCACACTGGCAGAAAAAATTAACAAAATAAAAACGCTGTACGGTCCCTTATATGTCTGCTATCACTAGCATTCTACTGGTTTCTTCTCTATAACTTAGTGCTTTATAATTATTATGTTGTTAAGTTTTATTAGGATAAATATTTTCACATCACTCACTTGAAATCCTTTATATTTAATCAGTTCCTTCAGCCTGTCCACAATATAGAAGTATCCCTGCTCATCGTAGTATCCTATGTCTCCGGTCTTGTAGAACCCCTCATCATCGAAGTCCTCGCGCCTGTCTCTACCTATGTATCCCTTCATTATCATCAGACCCTTCACACAAATCTCGCCTTCCTCGTTTGGACCTAAAGGCTCCCTGGTATCGATGTTTACTACCTGAAAAGATCATATCATAGTAGCGATCATGCCGAAAGTAACGAATTTGGTGAAATATGGCTCTGGCTTTTGTATCCATAGTTGATAATTTATTCGGTACGAGAGATCCCCCTGTGGTCGAAAATCGTCCATGAATATTTCTGAATTCAATTCGGCATAAAGGTCTCATAACCAGGCCATTAAATTTTATATTGTCATGACAAAATATTGTAGTTTGCGTATTGTTGTGTGCGAATATTTCATGCTTTTGCATCTGCGCGTTTTTCGTAAAAAGGGGTACAAAGTTTTCTACTCGCGTATTAATATTAGAGCGAATGAACCATTTATTAAACACTATAGAGGCTGAAACTGGATTTTTGGTTGTCTAAGCGTAAACAGCATTCTCCAAGCACATTCGTCCTAGTAGTCCAGAGGATTTAATCTGAGAGCTGATAGCCAATTTTGAGGCAAGCTGAAACCTTGTCATGTAATTCTCCAATCACACCCCAATACGGCACTACAGACCTGGCTGATGAGAAGCGGGGCCTACCCTACATTTTACCTAAAGTAAAAAAGAACTATACAAAAAATATATATGAGGAGATAAAATATATTTTTCGACACAAAATAATCAAATTCAGATATAAACGGTGTATCAAAAGTAAGTGATAAAACTTTAAGCATCGTAAGCGTCCCTATAAGAAAGTAGCAGCGGTAAAAACGAAAAATTGTATCGGCAAACTCACGTCGCTGTAGCTCTTGCCCAAAAAAAGACACATTTTTTTTTCTTTGAGCGCTGCACTTAAACATTGAAGTTCATATAAGGGACACTTGCAAACTCTTGCGTATTGTCATTTATCACTAAACAAAAATTGCTCCCAGCTCTCGGTTTAATTTAATAGCTTATTATGTCTGAGACCATCCACGTGCGGGTTTCCTCTCGAAGTTTTTCTTTACCATATGAGCATCCGTATTATGAAGTCCAGATCGGAATAAGCCTCACTGATACACTTTAAACATAGGACCCTCTCGAGTGCGGACTAAAGGTCTACCCACTAGGCCACGAACGCTATTTCCTTTTGCACACTCCCGTTTTTTTGTTCAAAAGGCCGGCACCTCACTTGACACCTTTCTGAAGTTAAGTGACCATGGGCATTCCATCAGGTGAATGTATTTAAAAAAAATAATACCTTGACGACATTATGTGAAGTGATGGACCCGACGCTGGCAATTTTGTCAGGGTTGTCGTTGAGGAGGAGAGCCAGGGTGCTCTCCGTCATACCGTAGCCCTGCAGTATCGCTTGGACTGATGGGAACCTGCAATTAGAGGACATCATTACTTTTAGAGCCTGTTTCACCGCTTACTGTTAAAGTTTCTGTTAGGCTATCTACAACTTTTTTGACAGGTTCTCCATACAAAATCAGTTAAATAAAGTTCTATCTGTCACATAAATAGTACCTGTAAGGTACAGGCCCTTAGACAACAATTCGAACAGAATATATAGAAATATGTAATTTTTTGTACTGCTGGTTCATGGTGGAAATTCATGTTCAACCTTAATGAAACACGCTTTAAGGGGCTTGTCAACGCGAATGACTTTGAGCATCCGAGTCATCACACACCCCTCTCGAACGTCACCCCGCGCCATCAGAAAGTACGCCATCTAGTCGGAGTACACAAAACCACGTAGTATTTTAACAGAAATATCGCCATCTAGTGAGAGAACACAAATACACGTAGAAATTTTTATTTTTAATATATTTTGGGCATGTTAGTCTGACGGTCGGAGCGCGTCGCACGTTGGTAGCTCAAGCCAGGGTTCACGAGTTCGAACCTCGGCGACGGAACATAAAATTTGATTTTTCCTGGATCGTGGGTGTAGAAATAATTTTTATTAAAGAAATAAATAAAAATAAGTAAAAATCATTAACATGTGTGTCCAAACATTTATATAGGAGAAGAAATAAAAATCTTAAAAATAATATATTTAATATAATAATAATTTATAAAAATAATATATAAATAAAAAAATATATATAACAATCTTAAAATAAATTGGGGTGTCTGTACATTTAAAATTTTTACAAAATTAGCAATGTGGAGGTGCTAAGGAATGGTAATAGAACACATATCGACAGAAAAAAAACTGTTTGTACGCGCTAATCTAAGAAACTACTAGACGGATTTGAATAAATCTTTTTTTGTTTAATAGCTATTAGGTTTGGGCAACATATAGGATACTTTATCTCGGGAAAACGTATGGTTCCCGCGTGATGTACAATTTTTTGCGCCACGAAGTTGCGGGCACCAAGTATTAAAAATGTTCATACCTCTTTTTAAAAGCAAGTGCAGTTTCCTCATACAGCGGCGACGCTCCACAGTATACGAGCAGTAGTGAGCTCGTGTCGTAGGTGTGTTGAGCCTTACTGAGTGCCACCAACATAGCCGGAACTACGCTTGTTCTGCCTATCTGAAAAACACATAACACCTTAAATTTAGCAAAGTTATGCAATATACAGATAGTTCAACTGAGTTGTGCGCGCGGCCCTATGTGCTTTTGGAATTCATCCATGTAATCACGCGGCAGGAACCGTTCTAGTAAAAAAAGTTTACCTACACATAGGGTCGTGCGCACAACTGAGTTGCACTAACAATCGTCAATTGCGGGCGTCGTTTACATGTGTAACATAAGCAAAGAATCAGTTTGTGAGTGCATTGGTAGCTCAAGCCGGGGGGTCGCGTGTTCGAATCCCGCCGACGGAACAAAAAGTATTCAATGTTCTTGGATGTGTAATAAAGATGTGTATTATACTCGTATAATGAAAATCTTAACTATGTGTAAAGTATAAAAGTATTTATTATATTTCCGTTGTCTGGTACCTGTAACACAAGTCCCTCGAGTATTTACCACGAGGCCAGACTGACATGGTGTACGTCCATAGATACTATTATTATTAAATGACAATAATTTAAGGTCTGTATGTCTTTTACTTAAAGTTCGCTGTGTAAGTAGCAGCGGCGAAAACAAACGTCGCTACGGCCCTGCCATACAAAACACATTTTTTTGCTTTCACCGCTGCACATACACAGTAAACTTTATTTATGGCCTGGTTTACATTTAATTAAGTACAGTAGCGAGTTAAACGGTCAGCTAAACATTAAGTAGTAAGTATTAAGTGACGTTCAAACTTAGGCGAGTTAAGTAATCTTAAGTTGCTGGTTCGATAACAAGATAAGTCTCCATAAATTGCTTAATTACTGCCTACAAACTAATTCCATTAAACATTTTACTCAACTTAATACTTATTACATTAATATTTTTGATAAATTAAATATTACAATATGAACTGTACAAAACTCAAACGTCTACACGCTGGTGAGTTAAGTTGGCGGGGTGCGGGAGACGCGAGAGGGGTAGCACTTCACACTTAACTCGCCAAAAAATAGGATCGCGTTCTTGTTAGCCAACTTAAGTAACAACTTACAACTTAACTCGAGTTTACCGTTCAAACGTCAAAAATAAGTAAACTCGCCGATCGCGCAAGTTAATTCGCAACGTAACTAAATTAACTGTAAATCGGCCCTCACTGTCAAGATCATTACTAAGTTACAGCTCAAAAAAATCAAATCCCCTGAGCAGTATAGTGTGGTAGAACGTTACGAAAGTATAAACTAATATTAAAGTCCAGTAACGAGTTTATTCCTCGGATTAAGATATTAAATTTAACCCCAGACTCATCCTTCGTAAACCATATTAGAAGTTTCGCTCAAAGGGAATCTGATATCTGTTTTGTACTTGTAAATGAAATAAATCGGGCTAAGTAAAAGTTTCTCAGAGTTCCAACTTCCAACGCCGGGGTTACTTGCCTTCAAATTCTATATTTCAATTTGCGTTCTTTAAATCCTCACTAGTATTACTAATAAGGATCGTTGCAATTACAATTTCATGGTGCAATTATTATTACATTGGTCTTGTAGAACAAAGTAAATTTAAGGCACTTACCGACAATCTTTTAATAAAAAAATAAAACACCACCACCTGCAAATTCGGCCAAAGCATGGAACCAGATTTTATTGTAACAAAACAAGTTTTGAAAGCGATTGTAAACTTTGAAATGAATGTTTTCAGGAGAATGGGTGGTGATACTGGTGTCGGCGCTGAAACAGATCTCGGGTCACACGCAGACAGAGAGGAATATGACCACGGAGGAGATCTATAAGCTGTTCACTCTAGAGAACCTCAAGATGGAACATTTCTCTACGGTCTTCATCATGGCGCACGTCGTCTCGTACGGCACTTACTTCCTCATCGGGGGATTCCTTCATGTACGTATATGATCTTGTATGGACTGTTTTAGAAGTGCCTTTTTAGGATTTCTTACCCAAGAGTTAAAAACGGGACTTCGATGTCAATAAACACAATATAACAAACGTGTTCCACTTTCTTTCTTTTCATAATAGATGTCACTGCTGGTCATCCACATCGTGCTTTGCTTACACCACGGTTCCACGTTTTCCACACGTTTTCTAAATATTTTTTTCTTTTTCTAAAATTCCAAATTCATTTACAATAATTAATGACATATATAGCGATTTTCCTCTATCCAATGATTTCAAAAACTTTCAATGTCGTTCTATTAAATGACTTTGATTTTATCTTTCAGTGGTACTTCTACGTTAGGAGAAGGCATTTAGCCCACGAGTGGAAGATCCAGCCTACGAAATGGCTGTCTCCTGAGCTGGAGAGGCATGAGATAATGCTGGGAACCCTGTCATTGTTCATCACCGGTTCCTTCTCCGCCATGCTGGCCACTTACATCATGAACGGGAACCCATCCACCGTCTACTTTCAGTTCGACGAGTACGGCTACTTGTGGTTCTTCCTGCAGTTCCCACTTTTGTTTATATACAAGGTAACTTTCATTGGTTTATGATTATTAGCTCTCCTGTGCTATGTTGAACAATTAAAATATGATCTAAGACCTACTGAATATGCTTATAGTTAAAATTTGGTTAAGCCATTTCGGTGGAACATGATAATTAACATTGCGACATAAGAAATAAAATTATAAAATATATTCTTTTTGATACTTTGATTGATTCTATTTATGTTGGTAACACCATCTAACCCGTGCGCATTAAATGATTCGACGAATTTAATATCAATATCTTATTAGATATTAATTCATACCTACGTATCTTATTAATAGGAAAGTGTGATTGTTTATTTGTTTGTCCTACTCTTACAGCCTATCGAAGAAACTATTCGACATGATCTTTGGCAATAACATTATTGCTACACTCTTTTGTCGCTTTCTTTATTTACTTAATTTTAGTTCCTAACTTTATTTAAAACCTTTACCAGGACTACACCACGTACATCCTGCACCGTCTGTACCACACACGGTTCCTGTACAAGCACTTCCACAAGCTGCACCACAAGTACAAGCAGCCCACCGCCTTCTCCGTCACCGCTATCCACCCTGTCGAGATCATGCACATCCAGCTCACGATGGTGCTACCCCTCTTTACTGTTAATATCCACTGGTGTAAGTTGTTTAGATAAAATGTTTTATATCTTGAATATACCTATTTGAATATAATATAAAGCTCAAACCTTCTAAGTAAAATCACAAGTGACACTTAGTTTATTCTTGCATTGATTATATTTTAAAATACTTTGTACTCTATCCCTTTATAACCCCTCCTTTATAACGCCTCACGGATAGACACCTTAATATATATTTTTTATCATCTTTTCTTATTTTTTTATCACTTATCGCAAACTTAATATTCTCTCTCTCTTTCTAGTTCCATTCTTTGCGGTCGCGATGTACAACTACTATCACGGTATCATCGACCACTCCGGCGTCCACTTCAGCACTCAATGGTGGCAGCCCTGGCAGCCGCCCTCCGAGTTCCACGATCAGCACCATCTCTTCTTCCACTGTAACTTCGGATTCAACATGAGTCTGTGGGATAAGGTAGATTGTATTATTTATTTATTTCAATGAGCCTTATGACATTTTTCCAGCCAAACTTTAGAGTTATTTAGGTACTGAAAATTCAGAACCAGAAATTTGCATGCTGTAATATAAGTGAAAGGTGTAAATCATAATAAAATAATAGAAACACCAAAATGTAAACCTTTTTTAAAGCAAGTAAAGATGAATATGAATATGGATTATTATAATTTTAATTAAAGAGATAGCTACTTTGATATTGACGGTTTTAACGAAATTTCCAGTTACACGGTACAATGAGAAAAGACAAGCACGCTTACACAGAGGATACCTTCGTCGGGGAGGCACCGACACTCGACTCGACCGAAGGCAAGAAAATCCTAGAAGTAGACGAAGACGTGAGAGAGTTCGCCGAAAAGCAGGGCATCATAAACAAGTAACAACAAAAACCTCAAGAGAAGTTAAAATCAGACAAGAAAACATCAAAATTGGCGTAACTTTACTTGAGTTTAAGACTGGAGCAGAGAATAGTTTACTAAAGCCTCTTGGAATTTTGCGATATGCTTCGCCACTTTATCGCTAGTAATTATTACGTATAGATTGTTATATAGGTTTAAGTCAAAATAAAATTACTCATTATTTAATTGTGTTTAATATTGAAGTTGGACACACGAGCGTTAAATAAATTGCATTTAACTTGTTATTTTAAAAACAGACATCGAATTATTTACAAGAGCGATTTATTTATATAGCCTGTTGAAAACGTATTACCGATCCGAACGTCGAAAGAAATCCTAACCCAATAAGACTATCAGATAGAGATAAATGTTTCTCACGATCATTCTCCTCACTCCGCTTCGCAAAAATTCGATTTATTTTCTGTTCGCCTCAAAAAGTGTCAGTCGGATCTGTCTAAACAAATCGTCAAGTGACGAATAATACGGGACAGGATAAAGGGGATTCCCCGGGATCCGAGAGGTGATCGCAGGTTAAGGCATATTACATCTTCACCAAATTGAAAAACGACTTTTGTGTAAAGTTAGTGACAAATACTTAATCAATATTGTAAAATGCTTCATTCAAACATTTTATAATTCAAATAATTATAAAATGTTTGAATGAAGTGAATATGCAGCACCGGGTCGTTTAAATAATATAAGGAATGAAAATTTACGTTATTCAACAGTGAGTTTTATGTAACTAAAATATTATGAAGGTATTACAATATTGAAATGCATTCCAGCACGCTAGGTATGAAGCGTTCATCAATATTTGATGCAACGGCAAAAGGAACTCGTCGTAAAAAGGTGCTTTGAGTGCACTTAATTTTTATGCGTCTCAAACAAGTTGGGGTTCAGTTTAATACAATCTTAATATCTTTTTGACATCTGAACTGACTGCAAGCATCTTAAGGGTACTCTTTAAACTCTATATACTCGCCTTAAAGGTAACTATCGAATAACGAGGGTAAAAACCTCTCAAGAAACAATTATGCGACTTCAGCACCGGGACTTTTATAGCGTGAAACGGTGAAATACATTTCCAGCGAGATAAATGATTGTAAAGTGCGAGATAACAAGGTATGTAATTAAACGGGAATAAACTATTAGTTCTCATCGCCGGTGCTTTAGAAAAGAATCCGGTTTTCGGGGAAACCATTTATCACGACGACGGAAAAAATTACGACGGCCTTAAGGGCGGAAAATAATGCGGGGTTTGATTTATAGTGCGGGGGAATTTATATTTGCTTAAATTAAAGCACGATAGCCTGGAATTAATGCTTTCAAAGTACGACCATTATAGCGTTTTTAAAAAATCTTTCGTCCTTCTTTACAATTTCGTATATAGAAAAACCGACCAAGTGCGAGCTCCCGTTACCGCTAACTATTGCCGTTCTTGAGATACAGTCTGGATACAGACGGACGGACAGAAGAGCAGACGTACAGACGAACAGATTTTGCAATCTTAGTAATAAGGGACCCCTCTTTTAACCGTTTGATTGTTACTAACACATTTTACTAATGGTTTTTTATGGGCTAATGTAAGCCTAAAATAAAATTATTTTTTTATTTAATTTATTTATTTATTTTAACCCCTTGGGTATGGAATCCTAAAAAGTGTCACTAATACACGATTGATTGAAAACCTTAACAATATGAAATTAAATTAAGTGCAAATTGTTTTACCTTAAATGCATTTTATATAAAATCTTTTGCTTAGAAGTTAACCGTAGACGAGAAATTGCCGGCAAAAAACGGCAAAGTACAACTATAATGAAATCAGCAGCCGGCCAGTTATTACAAGAACCTCTCGCGGTGGGGAGCCTTAATTACTCCACGAATAAAACTGGAGGTACCCGTAAAACATTTTCCAGTAAAAAATATACTACAGGTACCCTCAGTATAGACTTGTGTAAGTTGAGCTGCGGTTATAACGAGATGCGCCTTCATCTAGAGACCGAACGATATAATAATATGAACAACGAAAACAAAAAGTACTTATTATTTTTTTGAATGAAGAATTCGATCAAGTATTAATAAGATGCAGACATCCCTTCAAAATTTAATAAAATAATGGCACCGAGACTATTTGACACAAAACAACTAGAATCAAAATCAAGTGTATTGAAAAATAAAAATCAAGTCAAAGCTCACAATCATACAAAAGTTAAAATCGCGATCTCGGAGCGATTAGGAGCAGAATAGCGCTTAAGCGCAGTTTTGCCAGTGCCACTTTTTAGACGGCAACTGTAAATCTTTATAATATTTGATGGAAGTATTGAAAAAGAAAGAATTTCAAATAAACATTTTTTTCGACAAAAACAAAACAAATGCGTTGTCGATCACTAAAGGATTTGGGTGCTTTATAATCTCAAAGGAAATGTAACTAGCTTTTGGCCGTGACTTCGCTCGGGTGGAAGTCGCAAATCGCGTAAAAAACAAATATTTTGGAAATATGTTTCAAGACCAAAAGTAGTTGAGTTACTCTCTATACTTTCAACTAAGCCTATGCCAAAAATCAAGCCGATTGGTAGCGTTAGAAAGTGAAGGAAGGACAAATAAGTAAACCGGCCAAGTGCGAGTTAGACTCACGCACGACAAAAAAATCAAAAACATAATATGTCGATTTGTTGTATCAGAGCCCTTCTTAAATATATATATTTTTTTGTTTTTATTATTTATTGTTACAGCGACAACAGCAATACATAATCTGTGAAAATTTTAACTCACTAGCTTTTACCGTACTTGAGATACAGCCTGGAGACAGACAGACAGACAGATGGACGGACATCGAAGTCTTAGTAACAGGGTGCCGTTTTTACTCATTGGGTACGGAACCCTAACAAACAAACATACTTTCCCCTTAATAATATTAGTACGGATTCAATTCGCCGAAGTTTTATCATGGCTGCTCTCATATAAAAGAAAATAAATTCCATCTAATCCTTATTGAATCGTATCTGTAATCGCAAGCATATAATCGCATCCAAACATTTATTTAACCCTCAGCCGCCTCAGACGAATCGAGCCCAGATAAGACGAAGACAATTTTCCGACGAATGGGAATGGTAAGGCTTAGACGAATCATAATATTGATGTCTGTGTTAGTTTTTTTTAATTATATTTTGGGAGCACGCGAGCAGACGAGTCGCAAGTGCGTTGCCGACCTTTTTGTGAGGGAATGGGAACAAGGATAGAGAAAGAGAATTAGGGAAGTTGGGCCACCGGTGAACTCACTCACTGAACGAAACACATCACAACGCCGTTACACGCCAGTTGTACTGTTGGCAGTAACTCGTACATATCGAGACAATATTTCACCAGTTTTCTGTGAGGCAACTGCGGTATCACTCCGGTTAAGCCGGCTAATTCGTGCTGAAGACTGGCTCCCCAACTAAGCCACGGACTCTTAAAAGAAGGTACAATTCCGATCTAAGCGTGTGCCTGTACACGCGACAGACGATATAAAATTACACTTTATGATAATTATAAGCTTTAGGTATTTACAGCTAGACTAGTTGTGCCATGTTCAGCTAGACTGATCTTATTGAATAATAAAATCTATTGCTTGAGGTTTAGTTCCTCGACGACCTCTGTGGCGCAGTGGTAGAGCGCTTTGGTAGCTCACGCCGGGGGTCGCGGGTTGGAATTCCGGAACAAAAAGTTTTTCAATGTTCTTCGGTTATGGATGTATATTAAATATGTGTATTATATAATAAAAATCTTAAATATGTGTATAGTATAAAAGTATGAAATATATTTCCGTTGTCTGGTACCTGTAACACAA
>JAOTAV010021455.1:0-22899 GCA_026546445.1 Cyclargus thomasi
TTAATATCGGATCTCTCTTTCTAACTGACTACTTTAAAGGCTTGTAACTTTGTTGTTTTCAATTTCATCAAAAAACTGATTGGACTACATCGTTTTTCAATAACGTAAAATTATTTAATGAAATAATAAAAAATCATGCATATTCCCCATCCTGGGACAAAAATGTCTGGGACAACCTGTATTATATTTACTGTAAAAGTATCAACGTTAAAAGAGTCTCCTCTGGCTTCGATTTTCCTAGAAAGAAATGACTAACTTTTTCTTTTCGTTTGTTTGACAACATCGTTCGAATGAAATGATGATGTTTGCCAATATGAAATTTTTAAAAAGTTTTTCTTAGTGCCTTTACTTTCAAAGTCATCTCCTCTATTATATGGGGACCCATACATATTACTCCAAAGTATATCCTTTGTTACATCATTTATAAATACTTGGGTAAAAATGTAAAGAAGTGGCTTCTCTGATTTTCCAAGTAAATGAATTGAAGACTGTTTAGTGCAGCTTCCCAATACATCTTCTATAGCTTCATTTATTAAAACAAGCATGGTTTTATGAGATGCTAATGAAATAAGGATACCATCGAAATACGATACTAAGGCCGTTTGTCCACCACACGCCGTCACCGCCAACGAGATTATATTGGACCCATAAAATGTCACTTTATAATCTAGACTGTAAGTTTCATTTTCTAGCGACATTGCTCTAGCGTCTATGTCGTCGCCGATCTGTAGTGGCGTAGAGTAAACTTAAAGTCTAGCCCCCTTAAGCTACGGCCAAACTTGCGCGTCTGAGGGGAGACTCATAGTCTAGTGATGAAAAATCCTGTATTAAAATTTAAAGTTGCCACAAATACAATTTTTATAGTTTGCAATCCATTTTTGCAAACTATTTTTGCACGCTGGCATTGTTAAGACCACCACTAAATCATCAGGCGTATCAATATTTCCATTTTTCTATTCCTTAAATATTCAACTACAGCATATAAAACAATCTCGTTGATGGTAACAGCGTGCGATGGACAAACGGCGTTAGTGTGTTTGTGCACTACACCCAATCGTACCATCCGACGTTCTGACCAGTAGGAAAATTAAAAAACAGACCAACAGCAAAATAATGCTTACACCAAAACCCGACACTGAAAAAACGGACGGGAGTGTCGGCATTTTTTTCTTTTGCATTGCTTTTTCATTTCACCTTTAAACAATTGTAAATGATATCGAATTTAAAAAAAATGCTTTATTTTACTTTGAAAAGCGTTGCAAGTCAAAGAGGTTTCGAACGTCGAAAGTAGAATTTCTAATAAAGGTGCGACGCGCTGCGACGTCTCAAGCCAATAGAGTTTCCTGTTGAATCTTAAAAGAGTTCCTTTTTGTTACAAACTTGAAAGAAAACGGCCTAGTGACCGTACATTAAGGCTTTCAATATCTAAAGTAAATGTGGACAAAGAAAAAAGTAATAAGTTCTGAGGTTGTAATTCTATTTTCACAAAGTAGGTTATAAAATGAAAAGTTTTGTAATTAACGTAATATTTCACAAATCTTAAACAATACTAAATAACAATATTAAATATTAACAGTACTCGCTGTTGTTAACTTTCGTTGAATTTGTTACTTTAAAATGCAATTAAGAATCATAAACTTGGAACGATAACAGTATTTCTTAAAGTCTGTCGCTTTATTACTTGTTATGATTCGTAGCGGTTCTTTTTATTTTTCAATCTAATAGTTATTTTTGAGTTTCGTGGTGGTTGTTCCTTTTGCTTTTGAATCTAACAAATTTAGTTATTTCAGCGCTCCTTAGTCCGGTGATAGTTCGATTGTTATTGACTATTATGACGGGATCAATAGTTTTTGGGTCTAACACGTTACCGGGGCTCTTTCTTACAAAGTATACTTCAGGTATATAAAATTCTTCGGTGTCCTCGTCTGAGAACAGAATGTATATAATGGCTTGTTCTGAATCGCGTTTACCAATTCTGAAATCTTTTGGTGCCTTCACCACGATTATTTTGTAAGTTTCATTGATCTCTTTCAGGATAGGGATGGTTATCATGTCCAGTTTCCTTTCATCACTGGTGTTATATAGATTAGATTCAATAGCGAAGAGTCTCTCTATTTGATTCGTACATCCTAATCCCTGCGTTAAAATCGTCTGCGAGAGTTTTTGAGCTCGAGGGGTTAATCCTTGTGAAGTTTTAGCGAAAAGCGACCCAAAAGTCTTCGGCTTAGCGTCCTCTTTGGCTCCGCCAGGATTAAATTTCACACTGAATCCATTATGGATGGGCATTGCTGGTATTTTTATTACTTGAAATAGTAGAATACTAATTACGATCTAGAAGAAGAGATTAATTATGTTGATTATGCAATCCACTGATAAATCACTTTCGAGTATTTAGGCAATAGCTACTTTCTTTCTTTGATACAGTCCATTCTGTACACAACAAGCTGACGAACTGTATAAGGTAGATACGAGTATAATGATATATTAAATCATAAATAGAAAAATACCTCCTGTAGTTTGAAACGAAACAGACTCAGGGCCTGTTTCAACACTTACAGATAGTCTATCCACAAGTTTATTTGACAAATGATGTATGGAGAATCTGTCAAAAAGTCGTCAATAACCTAAAAGGAACTTTTTCAGTAAGCGGTGAAACAGGTAGGTATAAAACAGTATATCACAAAAGGAACGAATTGGAATACTTACACTCATTAAAATAGAATCCGGTCCCAGTGATTTCGAATTAACAGCAAAACTTACTCCGTCCTTGCCAACTGTGGGAGACATGATGCGAGAAAAGTACGATCCCGAATACAACGAATTCAATGCTAAGTTTGTTTGTCAGTTTTCGAACTGCAAACCCCGGTCGAGGATGTTTAATTGTTTCACAAAGAAAGCGTCACTACGGAATCCGGTGTCATTTTGTAACAAAGTCATTTACTAGGAACAATTTAATCCAATTACAAGAATGCCACAGGGAAATTGAAGACTGTGGACTGTAGCATAAAATTCGCTCTTTTCTTTCTACAGAAGGTACGTTTCTATTCTTACTCACCCTACCCACTCCTCTTGTCATCTAAGAAACCTTTGAAACCTTAAAAACCTAACACATGTCGACACATATACATACGTGAGTATTGACATGTATTGACACCTTTTCCTTCGTCGGTCTACCGTACCTCACACACATACAGAACCACGATAATTCACATAAAAACCTCTTTAACTTCAAAATTATATGTTCCAGGTTTACTTAAAACCTTTGCTTTTTTCTCTTAGTCGTACTTTAAATTATCGATGTTCTACCATTTCTGAGCGAACTTAAAGCAGTGGGCAGCCTGAAGGGACTTTGCAGAAATTGTAGGTGGCTGCCCAAGTTTAGTAAATCAACTGAAGTTTGAAATAGCGTTCCTATAATTCCAATGTAATCTAACATTGACCACATTGGGTAATGGGCAATAATTCTCCTGATTGGATTCAGATTTCAGTCAGGTTGTCCATCAGATATTTGCATTTATATTCCCACTTAGCATTTAACCACAATGGACTTACTAAACAGTAAGCCGTCTTAGAAGTGTTTTCAAAGTACAAGGTGTAGCAAAATATCCTTGTGATAAATGATACTTTATGTTTCCCTTGGTCACTGTGAAAGTAGCAGTGCTGAAAGCAAAAATATTTTTGTGAGTGTCCGCGACTTGAGTTTGCCCTTAGAAATCACAAAATATTTTTACCTCCCAGCCCTGCTACAATGGTTGCTTTTTCCTATTTTAGCGTGGATTTTGTCACAAATTGGTATTAATTATCACATAATAGCCCTGCCGTTGTCTCGTTTACTCTCCAATTTCATGTAAAAAGATGTCTTAAATATTATTACTAAGTTCGATGGCAAGCATAACAACCGGTACCTGCATCGATTTGTCGATTTCTTCGAAGTCGGCCTACTGGTCAGTCATATCTATTGTGTGACGGATAAGGGATATCGCACCATCATGCATCATTCAATTTCCATTGATTGATTGGTCATGCCTTTTGTTGAAACAATAACCCGAATCCCAGTCGCTGTTTCTTACTAAAGTTGATTCAAAAATGGTTCACGATGTATATTTCTTCATTCTTTACATAACTTAGATTTAACGCATACACAGGTTGTAACAAAAGTAACTAATTATACTTTAAGGTCAGTATGTGTCCCTGTTATGAAATTCATTGTGAAAGTGGCAGCGCTGGAAGAGAAAAACCTTTTACGTGATTTTTTTTCGCTTTCAGTGGTGTTACTTAACTACTTACAAAAAATAATGAAAAATTTCTAGTGAAAACTTACCACGCGGACGTAGTTGGGGGCAACAGCTAGTTTCTTTTCACCATTTATAGAAAATAGCTTTTATTAAGTATAAAAATTTTTGGAAGTCGGTTAATGAACAAAAGTTTAATGGTCTTTTTTTACACGGTAATTTTCCTGTTTTCGTACGTATCCTCGGTTTTAGAATCTCCTTACCTATATAATTTGCATCCCAGAAACGCAATTAGACCGTAACCCGCAGCCCGTTTGAAGCCTTGTTAATTTCAAAATATAATTGCAAGGATGCTCAACCAGGAATATATTTTTGCGGATACGTTGCTGGCCCCTTTTCACATTCATGCGGTAAAAGTACTTTAACACTTGTATAGTGACAAAGTTTCATCCATTTTCACATGCATACGGTAAAAATTCTATCACGTGTATAACAAACATTCATTTGAAACTCTCAACCCCTCAAAACAGCACTTAGGGGTTGAATTTTGCAAAATCCTATAATTAAACGATAATCGGACTTGAACAGTTTTTAATTCAATTAGTACATTTTTTGTTTTTGCGCAAACTTCATAGTACATATTAGGGGTTGAATTTTGCAAAATCCTATATTAGGGAGCCTACATCCTCAAATGAACCCATATGCAAAATTTTAAACTCATACCATCTGAGATTTCGTGACGAGCGGTGACCTTTCGCTGTTAAATTATATAAACACAAGCATTTACTTGCGGCTTTGCCCAAATGAAAATACTTTATCCCACGGGAGCATTTCATCGGATTAAAAAGTATCGTATGTTGTAAGTCAGCTAATACCCTACCTATATACGGAACCTTTCGTACGTGAGTCCAACTGGCACTTGACCAGTTTATAGATGTTATTATAGTTTATGTCACTCTGTGTAAATGGTAGTGTAGCAATGTAACGTTGAAAGAATTTTTGAAATCAGATCAGTGCTTTTGTTGAGTTTATTCGTAACAAACATATAAAAATACAGAGATACAAATTCCAAACCTCTCATTTTTATTAATTTCATGAGATGTACAATCACGAAAGTTGAAACAGAGCCAGATTGCGACTCTAAGTACATAAATCATCAAATCTTAAGCACAGTCGACAGATCACGATTCACGACGTACATGGAATTGACATATTTCGACCAAATGAGGTTCGGCTACTGGCTCTTTCTTTTTTCTTGGCTTCTCCTGATTGTGCATAACATTTAGATAAATTTTACCTTTGTTTCGTTAGCTTACCTGAGATATATCCGTGTCACAAAGCTAAAAAACGTCTGATTTCCACTCATGAGCCTTTGCTGTGGAACCAGCTTCCAATTCTCTTTGATTCATTACAGTTCGGAATGGCTTTGAACTATTACCTTTATTTAGTGTTAATCGAATGACATTTTATCTACCTGTCTTAACTTTTAGGATTATCTAGATTTTTCTACGAAAAAATTTGCACTTAGTCCTTATGATGTACTCTTCGTTAAGTCACTTTAAAAATCAAAACATCATAAGGCTCAACTGACACCGTAAGGCGGTGAAGGGCAACGGAGCGCGGAATCCAGCGACTTCTCGAGCCGTCGCGGGAATCCGCGCGCCTTCTCGAGCCCACCCGCGATTGTCGATAATAAGTGTTATAGTAACGAAAATAAAGTTCAAATTTATATCACACTGAAACTGCACTTAGCTTCGTTGCCCTTCGCCGCTCTTTCCGGTGTGAGTTGAGCCTTAAAGTGATAAAAATTATGACCTAGTATCATATAGTCCAATTTGAACCGAAAACTTTAGACTTCGAGTACCATCCTCGTAATAATGTTGCTAGAAAAAATAATCTAGTAAAATACTGGGTTTAACTTATAATGTCCAGATTATAGGCGTTTTTAGAAATTCTATCCCAAGGGGGTGAAATATCCACATGATTGGGCAATTTATTTATTTATTTCCAAAACAAAATTTGCCTATAGCAATATCTGATAACGTAGTTTTCTATTGGTAAAAGAATATCAGCCTCAAACACACATACATGCTTTTATTTTGTAAAATTAGAGTTTCGTTATCATTTTATACAAATGTTGTACGGAACTCACTAGCAATCCGACTTGAACGGTTCTTGATTCAATTAGTACATATTTTGTTTTTGCGCAAACTTCATCGTACATATTCAGTACACAGATTTTTGATTGACATCTGACAGACACAGATTGAGTAATATTTTTAAATATCTTTGCAACTAACAGCATATTATAGCGTTTTCAAAATAAGTAAAATATCTATCTAGCGTTTATTGAAGTCTACACTAAAAATGTTACTATTTGGTAGAATTTTCTCATAATTCTTCTCATAAAACCAAAAAAAGAGTTCTCTCGATTACTTATGGATCCTATCATCATGTAAACTGCACACAACTTCTGTGAACATTGGTACCAAAATTCAAGCAATATTAAAAAAAGAAATTGGAAATTGGTATCATCAAGAAATAATCTTAAAACTAACTAAAAAAGTTAAAAGCGGACGTAGGACCTCGTTTTCGGAAGTCGGTTAAAAAGCCACTGAAGACAAAAAACTACTGGAAGTTGAAAGATTCATTTCGTAGCGCGAATAGTTAAAAAAGGACTATTCGGAGTTCGAAGTTTAAAATAGCAGTTCATTCCTTATTTATGGGCGTTCGACGCTGATTCCAAATAAAATTGAATTAAAATAGCTTTTTCAATACTCGGATTTATTGCTGTGGAATAAACAATTCGTGTAACAATCAGATGTTATTTGAGCTTTTGGAAAAGTAAAAGATGACGCTGCTCCGTGCCGACCGCCAACTTCATTAGGCATCAACTTTTTTTAAAAAAACATTTACTTTTAAAGGAAAAATTTTCAATACCTACCATTCTCAAAAGAATAATGGTAAAAACCATTCATTCTTTTAAAAGAAATTTATAGGAATTTTTGAAATCGGATCGATAGCTTCAAAAATATTATGAAAGATTTAAATAAAAAGAAATACCTTATAATTATACATTAAAATAAAATTATTTTTATATACTGATAGTGCTAGAGTGTAAAAAGGAAATTAGTCCTTAAATCCTCATTAAACATGAGATAAACGCTTCTACACCTTATATCAGAATAATTCAGAACCGAACGCGGCTTAAGAAACGAATTTAAGAAATTTATGAAATGTCATGGAGGCTGTACACTCTCGCCCAGATGCCTCGAGCGAGGTTTTGGCGAGACTCTCGCAAGCGGCTGACAGGCGAGACGAGGCGAGTGCAATCCTTTAAACTCTGGCACTCAGGCGGTCTCGCTATGTCTCGGCGAGAGTGTACAGCCTCCATTATATTTAGAACCTCACACACTTGCCCGCGCCGCATCGTCCGAATCGTTCGCTGTCAAATTTAAATAAAAAATTACTTCGATTCGTTCGGTCCTGATAGTGCGTTCACCTTAACATAGCTCCCAATTCGCATTCGCACAATCATAATAACCAGTTAATATATGAGAGTAACATGCCGCCTCATTTTTTCGAAGCACAACAGGCGATACTTCTGAGGCGTTTTATTGAGAAAACAGTTGGCATTTAAGCCTAATGACGTCATACGTTAACTTGTTCTACTCAGCATTGAACACTCGTTAGATCTCCGAGCATCGCAAAAGTTTTCTGTGACTTTGAAAAAAAAACTCTTGTATGCAAGCAAATATCATTACAAATGTGAAACCGTATTTGTTTGGATGTTTGTCCGTAAATCACGAAATGCTACGTGATAAATAGGCCATATCCAGTCGAGCCGGCCCATTAGGTATCATGCAATACTTAAACTATTTTACATAACTAGTCAAAAAGTGTTTTATGCAAAACAGTTAACTTATGTAACAAATACTGTCAGAGAAATTTTCGAATTGGAATATATATAATCATATCATCTACATATTTTGATGACACTTACATAACGGTACCAAACCAAAAGGAAACACGCAACAAATTTTTAAAAGTTTATTACTTACGAAAACTATATTTACAATTTATAATACCTTTGTACAGCTAGGCCGTTTGTCCACCGCGCACCTTCACCGTCAATGAGATTATTTCGTCCCGATAAAATGCCACTTTATGATCTAGGCTATAGGTTATTTTACTCTATGCCACTGCAAAGCAGCGATGGCGCTAGACCAATGTCGGAAGAAAGGAAAGTAGCATTTCATCGGGCCAAAATAGTCCGTTGATGGTGACGGCGTGCGGTGGACAAACGGCCCTGTTCTTATAATAAGGGCTTACTGGAAGAGCAATTTCTCAATGACCATTCGCAAGCCCCGGCTTCAATAGACTGTCGTTATGTTTGTGTTCCGTCTCGTTAGCTTCTAATGTAGCGGAATTTCCCTTGATATTTCTATATTTCACAAATACAACTTCATGCTCCGACGGACCCTTTGGCTGTGGGACCAGCACTTGCGGCACCTCAGGATTCTTGACTAGGACATAAATAAGCGTCTTGTCCTCTCTAGCCGCTTGTTGGCTGTACAGACTCTGGATAAGGGCTGCATTCCTCCGCTCCTGTGATGGTAGCTTAATAAATATTATCTTGTACGTCTTCTTGGAGGGTGGAGGCGGCGCAGGCTCATCTTCGAAACCCGGTGGTGCAGCGTGGAAGTATATGTCTTTAGTTATTACAGCCGCAGGAGCTGATTGAACTGGAAGTAGGCTCTGACCTATATCCGATACGCTAGCTCCGTTAAGTAAAAGTTGCCCATCCGCTGGCAGAAGTGGTGGTACATTTTGAACATTTAAATTAATCGGATGCTGTCCGCTAATTAAAAGTTGCTGGTTTACTGGGGGTGGTAGTAAACTGGTCTTCAAGGAAAGTAATCCACTATTGTCTGGCTCCAGAACATGAACTCCAGAATTAAGTGGAAGTGGTTCATTAACTACAACTTGAGAGGGTCCTAGGGGTAGAGGTAGTGCTGGAATTGGCTGAGCAGGTATTACTGCGGGTGTCAAATGATGAGCATTGTAATTAACAGGAATTTGACTGCTGACAAGAGAAGACACTGGATTAAGCGAAAGGTGGTGTATACTTATTGGCTGTGCGGGCAAGACACCAATGTTCGCTTGGGGCGAAATATTCTGGACATTAGATAGATGGCCAGTTACGAGGGTTGGAGGTGCGCTTAGTGGTAGAGGCAGTAATGGGCTACGATTGAATAGATTTACAATATTTGCGGGCGGTAATACACTTTGAGCTGGTAGCGGTGCGCTTAGCGGATGCGGATTTGCCGCAGCTATCGCGCCGTTTGCGTAATTGAGAGAAGGGTTGAATGTCCGCGTATGCGTTGTCCGAAACGAATCAATTTGCTGGTACTGAACCTCGTTAGTGTTCACATTTTGCACACTATTAAGTTGATTAGGCAGTAAGTTACTCTCTAGGTTCGTTGAAGCGGCCGGCGTGTTTGCACTTTGTATAGTATTCGGTGATGCCTGCTCTTGATTTGAATAGTGGTTTTCTGGTTTGTGTTCGCTTTCAAGCTGATTAATTACATTTCTGTATTGCTCCTCGTTTATATTCTGTGGGACTGTTTGATCTAATTCGTATCTAGTGCTGATATCTTCATTATTTGCCATCACCTCCAAGTTTTGATTCGATAAATCAGGTTGGTTTTGGTTATTAGAAACTTCGATATTGGTGTTCAGATGTTGGTTGTTCTGATTTTGGATCTCAGTGGGAGTTTGCCCTGAGTAATATCCGCCATTTGTGTTATCTATGCATGCGACGATAGTTGTCACCTGTAACGAGAGTGAAATAGTACATTACCTACAAATAACGCACAAACCAATACAGTTAGGACCTGTTTCACTACTTCCGGATAAGTCTGTGATTGGCTATCCACAACTTATTTGACAGATTGTGTCTACAACTTCCGTCAAATAAAGTTGTGGATAGACTAACTGTAAGCGGTGAAACAGGCCCTTAGCAAACTAACTTATCTAGTAAATAAACTAATCATCATAAATTCACTGCAGCAAAAACATAAAATACGTAAATGATAACATTATATTTAAGACACAGTAAACAAGTCGCTTTAAGTAAACAAAAAAAATGTAAAAAATAAGTGGCAAAAAATAACTGACCAAAAATAATATATGTCTAGTCTTAGCCATAGTGAAGTCGCAAGCAAACTGAGCCATTTTCCATCCTTACGTCTTTATATATAATCATCCATAAAATCGCCATAAATAACCGACTATACCATAAATATTAATTTAATATAAAGCACCTATTTGCCTAGTCACTAAACTTCTACCAGTCCAGTGGGTAATTAAGACCGTGCTCACGTTGAACGAATCACACCTCTGTTTTTAAGTTTAAGCTAATAAATAAATTATATAGAAGCTGCTTATTTTATTTACAGATTAAAATTACTGTTTATTGTTCTAATAAGTAACACCCCTATTAATAAAAATATTTAAACAATGATTAACTTATCAAGATTCGCAGTCCTTTACTGGAATATTGAAAACGTCTTACGACAGAAAAGGACAGCCAACCTTGATTAGTTAAACACTGATCTGATGCTTGTCGTTTTGTATTTTTTTATTTCTTTTTTTCCTTACCTATCCTATATATAATACAAAGCTCAAACAAAAATGGAAATGCCTTAAATAATATCACGTCTCTTTCCATATTTTTACTTAGAATTTCACTAAAAATTGAAAGTATAACTTACATTTAGTTATTTGAATCTAAGTGTAAGTGTTATGCTTTCTATTTTTTTAAACGCTTATCGCTTATTCTCTTTCCATGCTCACAGGCTTAAGCGGCCAAATTTTTTACGAATTCGTTATCGTCGAGTGAAATACTCATATATGGTTATGTCATCTGCATAACGTAAACATTCGAATAAAATTAGTTCAAATAATTCATTAATTTGCGTGAAAGTAGATAATATCAATAAGATATTGAATAAAAAAGAAATATAATATTTTTAACAAATTTTTTTTTATACCAACTTTCATCCCCTATTTAATGCCCTTAGACATAACGTCCGTCCAGTGGTTTGGAATGTATGTTGATAGATCACAATGAAGAAGATGCAAATTGTTTTTTTCCAACTGCGCCAAAAGGAAGGTATTGTTTTTCGAGCGTATGTAATTTGACAAAATTTTCAAAATGGCGCCTGCGAATGCATGAAATGCCGTGCCCACCGTAGAATGATCAGGTGAAAACTTTTAATGCGGAAAATCTATGGTTCCCGCGCGAAAAACGAATTTTGGGTCCTGGTGTGATATAGTTTCTAATATTTTTTTATGTTACTGGCCAAAGCCATAGATAGTGCAAATACTAGTTACTAAAAATGAGTCTAGATACGCCAATGATTAAGAGATAGGCAGTATATAACTTTGAACTACCAAAGTGTAATATTCGGATTAACAATAGAAACACTTTTTAAACAGGATGTTGCTATCTCAAAACTCCCAGGAGCCGAAAAATACAGTTCTTATTTCAATTCGTATATTTTTCCCATTTTCTCAGAAAATCTCTGTACAGAATAAATATTTGCTTTATTTATAATGTGCTTACATAGAATTTGATACAACATAAAATATGTAATAGTATATATACATGTTATAAATGCGAAAGTGTCCATCTGTTGGTCTGTCTGTGAGTCTGTCACCTCTTCACGCTCAAACAGCTTATCCGATTTTGCTGAATTTTGGTATGGAAATACTTTTAGGCCTGCCGGGCTAAGATAAGCCATCGTGAAAATTTTGTCTACGCGTTTACTCGACGTTTACCATTTTATATCTTCATATCTATAACCCTAATATGAAAACTGTTTTTTTATGCAAGTTACAAGATTTGACAATTTTTTTTGGGAAAAATTTGTCGAAGATTGCAAAATGTTAGTTATCCACATCTTCCACATATATCTTCAATTGTGACTACGCTCGAGAGAGAGAGATCATCACGTTGGTGTATCTTAGCCGGGCTGGAGAGTCATAAACGGTATGTACGATTCCTGTGCAATAACGAATCACCTGAGATTTTACATAAATCCAGATAAATATCTTTAAACTTCCAACAAATGCGTACTTAAGTATACTTATGTATTTATGTTCACATCTAGACTTTGAGATCGTGTGCTTCCTTCACCGCGGGGCTGTACAGTGCGCATCCGACATGAATACACAACTTCAAAGTACTTTGGTATTTTGCCTTCAATTTATTGCCCACTTGGTACCATTTTGCCGGATTTTGGTGCATAGTTTTGGTAATTTAAGTGGATCTGATACCACGTGGCTAGTTTCTGATAAAGCTTTACTGGTTTCTGGCATAAACTGATGGATCCAGGTGTTTTCGCTAGGGAGTAGGACTATCGGGGAAATTGAAACAGAGTCCGATTGCAGATCTAAGTATGCCGGAGTTGTATTTCTGGTTAAGGGGGCGAATAAAACAAGAAAATAAAACATCGTCTTCCTCTCAGGTAAAACAGAACGACGCGGAATCGCCGCGGAAACAGTCTTTTCTTAATAACTAGATAAATTTATATTTATCAAGTTATTAAGAAACTAAAAATCGATAACAGAATTGTATATCGTATGTTAAAATACTGAGTCCGTCGAATGCGCCGAAGCGGAGAAGTATGCGTGAAAATTAGAGGCATCTTTGTGATTAATTTTTATTCAGAAAATTTTAAGCTATCGTTTTTTCGCTACTACAGGAACTCACAAATATAATGTAGTATGCTTAAAAATGAACGGTTCCTAGCTTATAATCAAGTATAAAACGAAATTATGCAACAACCAATTTTGCTTTTATCGTCCTCTCAAGTCCAACCCAGTCGACAGAGCACGACTTATATGGAATTGGCATAATCCGACTAAATGTGCGTCCGTCAACTGGCTCTGTATCAATTTCATCCGTGGTACAAACTTCTCCTGCCGATTTGATCATTAATGAGCTTTTGATTGATATTAACGTTGTTAATTTCTTGTTTCAGTTACAGAAAAGGAAATTCGTCTCTGGTGAGTTTTGGGATATTTTTTTTTCCTATTACCTCAAGAAAAGTAGATTCCGATAATAATTAAATTTATTCTCATTACGGTCACACCTTTTGTCCACCAACACCGTCAACCGAGTACGAGATTGTTTTGGCACTATAAAATGCAACTTTATGAGCTAGACTATAAGTTTCAATTTTGGCGACATCGCTCTATCGTCCATGTTGTCGCCGTCATTACGGACGTAGAGGAAATTGAAACCGGTCCCCTATGTTAGACAGCGTCATTTTATCCGGCCAAAATATTCTCGTTCTCGGTTGACGGTGTTGGTGGACAAACGGCGTCAGTAGAAATGTTGGAAAGCGGCGAGCGCGTTGCGGTGCATATTTTATTTAAACTAGGTCTTCAAGAGAGATTATTCTATTTGTATCTTTATATATATTTGACGACCTCTGTGGCGCAGTGGTTAAGCGCTTCGGTAGCTCACGCCGGCGGTCGCGGATTCAAATCCCGCCTACGAAACAAAAAGTTTTTCAACGTTCCTGAGTCATGGGTGTGTATTAAATATGTGTAAAGCATAAAAGTATAGTTATTATACGTTGTCTGGTAGCCGTAATACAGGTCACTCGGGTACTTACCATGGGGCCAGACTAACGTGGTATGAAGCTTCCATAGGTATTATTTTAAAAAATCCATACGTAAATTATAAATGGAAAAGTGTGTTTGTTTGTTTGTCCTAACCTAACCTAACGAACCAACCAATCGACATAATTTTTGTCATAGCCATAGTTGAAAGGATGAAGAGGAACGCTACTCTTGGTCTTAGAAAAACATCATCTAAAAATATTATAAATATAATATTTTTACGATATTTTAGAATACCACGCAGGCGAAGTCGCGGGAAAGAGCTAGTTCAAAATAAAGTTTAGTCTTAAAAATGCTTCACACGATCTTATCACAGCGTCGCGTTAGTAAGACAACCCTTATACATGGCTAATTCATGAGCTAGAGGGGTAAGTTTAACCACTTATAAGTCAAAGCGCTAACCGCATTAACTAAAAAATATATGCTATAGAATGATCTTAATTCTTTCATTACTAACGAGAGAACTTTTTCCTTACGCTCATAGTTAATCAGAAAAAAGGTATCTTAGACATATACATAGGTTTCTTGTACATTTTTTTTTCTTATGAACCGTAAGCTTAAGGCAAAATTCCTCGCTAGTAATGAAAGAATGAAGATCATTCTATCCATACTGATATTATAAATGGGAAAGTGTGTTTGTTTGTTTGTCCTTTCTTCACGTCGCAACGGAGCAACTTTATGACGTGCTTTTTTTGTGTAAAGTCAGTTGGGGGGCTGGAGAAGGACATGGGCTACTTTTTACTGCAATTAAACATCTCATTCCTTTGGTATAACAAATAATAATAATGTAACATATATATTATTTGTCTGATGTGCTTAACGTTTTAACATACTTATATTAAGAGGTTAAACTTACCCCGCTGGCCCATGTATAAAGGATACTTATAAAAATTTTTGTAATTCTCATAAAGTCATTATTTATGTGTTAAACTCAAACAATATTATGCAAATGTGTAATTTACATTCCAGGCACAAAGGATTCCTTAAAGACTGTCCCAACGGCTTGCTAACAGAACAGGTGAGATAAATCACATTTTATATAACTATGCTCAGTTCAAAATAGTGCATTAAAATGCCAAAATGTGTCTGTCTGTTATCTCTTCAAGCCCAAACCGCCGAGTCGATTTTGCTGAAATTTGGTATGGAGATACTTCGAGTCAGTGGCTTGCACAGGATTATTCCAATGAGGGTGCGGAGAGGTACTGAGCCACAGTGTAAAATGCCGGCAGAACAATGTCCGTCGGGCTTTCAAAAATATGTAAATTTTTCATTCATAAAAGGGACTATTGAATAAACGATTGTCCAAGTTTATATGGCAAGCAATTCTGCCGGTATGTAGCGCCCGCTCCTGCTTTGAGTCCCATGGAAGGACATTAGATACTTTCGAATTTTGATCCCGGAAAAATGTACGATTCTCACTCGATAAACGACTTTATCCAGTATGTTGATAAAATTTCTTAACAAGATATTTTCAAAGCGACTCCTTAAAAGAAATCGACAACCGAACATATAACCTCCTCGTTTTTGGAAGTCGGTTAAAAAGCGGTATCATTTGATCTAGAGAAGTTTTTAAATTATGTAAGTTTCTGACTTTTAGTTGCAAAACTGAAGCAATCGAAAACGACAGTTAATATTTATTGTGTCATCAGGTTATGATGGTAAACTTTCTATCTTATGGGATATTATAAGCAGAGTGGTTACTCTGCTTGATAACCAAGTTTAAGAGGCTTATAGCATGGGTAATATGAACATAATATAATCACATATAACGTTGTATTCTACGAATAAGGGCGGAATTACAAAAAGCGAACTTTACAGAAGAAGGTTTTCTTTCTTGCCGTGGAAAAAGGCCCTATTCGCTATAATTTCTCTATGCTATTATGTATTTTTTTCTATTTTTTTTCGCGGAAAACGACGGGTTTTCGCAAGCGCCTCGCTTCTGCTACACGCGTCTTTTCACGCACTAAAAAAAGGTCACTTTGTTGTTTTTTTTCGCAGAGGAATTCAGAGCTAGCAAATGTATATTTTTTTTAACTTAATTTACTGGTTGTTAAAGCTAACTTTTTAGTATTTTTTCAATTAAGGTTACAAATAACGAGCTGCAAATTCCAAATTTGCAATAAAAATAAAAAGCCTGACCAGGGCGCCATTATTTATAGGATACGACGCAAATATTATGTGAAATGTAAGCCAACGTGAGAAAGTGTTTTGTTTATCTTTCCTTCACGCCCTAAAAACGTCTTCGAGAACTTACAAGAAAAATCGTTTTTGCACGACTTCCTAATTCCGCATGCGAAGATGCAGGCTAAAGCTAGTAATCAATAAATGGACGCAATAAGCATGTGTATGTTATCCAACTAATAATCAGATTTTGAGTTCTGAATGCAGTCTTATTCTTTAGATTTTAAACTGTATTCATAACTCAAAATCTGATTTTTAGTTGGATAACTCACAAATGCTTAACAGCGTCCATATAGTAAATTCGTCATTTCACAGTAGGTACGGATAATACAGGAGTGACATTAATATTTTTATATTATCATTATTTGTTTACTCAATCAGTAATTCCGAGACGATACCCTTATCATGATTCAACCTTGAAACACTCTCAAGGCGCTCTAAGAGGCTTTCTTTAAAAAACACGTAACAAAAATCATAAGAATATTTGTCTCCGCTTGTAGGCTTTGTAAATAAGGTATAATGCATAAATTGTATTTCTTTCAGGGCTTTATTAAGATTTATAAGCAGTTCTTCCCCCAAGGTGACCCCAGCAAATTCGCCTCGTTAGTATTTCGCGTTTTCGACGAAAATAATGTGAGTGGTTCTTTCTTTATCCTCGCTTAGTATATAAGCTTAGGTTTAAATATCGAAATGGAAGACTTGGAGCCTGTTCCACCACCTCGTGATAAGTGTCGGATAGATGGAAAATATTTCAAATAAGTTGCGGACAGTCTTTTCGACGCTTCAGGAAGTGGCGGAGTCGAAAAATACGGCGCGAAAGCCCACAAATGCCGCGATCCATGAATGTGGAGGGTGTTGTTCGCGTGTGTTTTTGGCTCGCGATAAAGAACTCGCAAAGCACGCACGTGAATATCATCCACCCTCGCTCTTGTTCGCAGTCGAGCACACAACGTCAGTTGAGCAGCAATAATGACTTTCACGTCCATTTTACTCAAATGTACGAACGCTAATGCTGCCGTCCTCAAGCTTAAATGCCGTTAACCAACATCTAGTCGTTTTTGACATTTTGATGCCATCGTCGATAGAGCTTTTTCTTCTGATTATATTTTTTCTTCTGATTATTCAGAAGACAAAGCTCTATCGACGTGTATTAGCAAAATTTTTGTAGTTTTTATAGTCATCGAATTATTAAAATTAATATTGCCGTTATGAAGTACCAAGCCCACAGAAAAACGGCGGCGTGTTTTGCTCATAACCCAAAAAGTACTTTTTGTTCATAGCGGCATTTTAGCTTGAGGACGGCAGAATGCGAAGATTGCGAGTATTGAGGGTGCTCGCATCGTGTTCATGGCGCGTAGAATTTTCGCCGTGAGTGTGGAGCCCGCATTAGCTCCAATAGAGATATCATGACATTGCTTATTTAATTTTGAAGAGCGAGTGTTAAAGCTAATTTTCTGTTAAAGGACGGGTCAATCGAGTTCGAGGAGTTCATTCGAGCGTTATCGGTGACGTCAAGGGGGAATCTCGACGAGAAGTTACATTGTGAGTTATTAAAACCGTCTACACAGCCGATGAGCGACCGTTCATAAAGTACGTCACACGTGAAGGGGAAAGGCTACAAACTGAGACAAACAAACTGAGTCTTAGGCTTATCAAGATGGCGATCGAGAAAGAGTTTCTTCTTGCATCAAGATAAATAAAGTGGCGGATGCACAATATAAATTTCTCAGTTTAAATTTCGACTATCTGTCATTCGCATGCGAGTAAAATCATGAAATTTGTGTAACGTACTTTATGGGTGGCCCCAGCCGAGGTCATCTAATATTTAAGTAAAGCTTCATGGTTAGGAAGCCTACTTTAAATACCAAATCAATAGAACTGCTTAAGGTCAATCCCTTTTTTTTTTATTCGTAGACATGTTGCTATTCCGTTTGAGGATTTTAGCGACGACTTCGAAGTTGTGCTCCATAACATTTTTCTATTCTTTCTTTTAGTTTTAATATAACATTAAATTCAATATGTGCCGTTTGTATTTCCTTTAAAAACTACAAAAATGGCGTGAAACAGCGTTGTGCCGTGTTTCGTTCAGTGAGTCAGTTTACCTGTGGCCCAACTTCCCTAATCCTTTATCCCTATTCCTTATTCCCTCATAAAGGCCGGTAACGCACTTGCGAATCTTTGGATGTCGCGAGTGTCCATGGGTGACGGCAGTTACTTTCCATCAGGTAGCCCGTCTGCTCGCTTGTCCCCAAAATATCATTTAAAAAATCAATAGCAATTGATTTTAAAATTACTGTTTTGCAAAATTAGTCGTAATTTGCAAGGAAAACTTTGAGCAGTATTAAGTGGTCATTTTAGAGGGGCAGACACTTTTAAGGGCGTTCTACAGGCGTGAACATCACGCAAAGGTGATGATGCAATGCATTTTCAATCTTACGCCATGAACTGAAGGTGCATTTTAGATATTAATGTTGTAAATGGTCGTGTTTGTCAAACACGACCTTGATGCACTCCAAATTGCACCCTCAGTTCATGGCGGAAGATTGAATTGCGGGTGCATCTTAGATATTATTGTATTATTTAGTTGTAAATGGTGTCCATCGAGTATTTAGCTAGTAGCTATTTTCAATCTTCCGCCACGCACAGAGGGTGCAATTTAAATTGCATCAAAGTACAATTTTGCGTGATGTTTGTTCCCGCCGTGTAGAACCCCCTTTAGTCACGAAAAGGATGGTCAATCTTAACTCAATAAAACAATCTATTTACGGCCCTATAAACTAATTTTGAAGGCAACATACATGTTGAAAATACTACAGTATTTTCATAAATACCTAGATGAAACGTTGTTGAATAAAATCTGTACATTTTTCAGGGGCTTTCCGGCTATACGACGTGGACAATGACGGCTATATCACGCGGGATGAAATGTACAACATAGTCGACGCTATATACCAAATGGTCGTGAGTATTAAATGTATCTAGCATTTTTATTAACAACCAGCAGTCACAAGAGGGTTTGCCCGCGTGGAATTTATACAGCGGGAGCGTTTTGTTGCATGTCAAAAATATGGCTACAGGTAACTCGGCTTTCTCATTGTCAAGGATTTTTTTTTAAATCGGTTCGTTAGCTTCAAGGATTTCTCGCCTCAAACATATAAAATACAGCTTACTTTATGATATGTTAATAAGGAATTGTATCGAAAATAACAAGGGGGTCATCTAGTATATCAAATTCTCGTGTCACAGTTTTCGTTGCCATACTCCTCCGAAACGGCTTGACCGATTTTGATTAAATTTTTTGTGCTTATCCGGTATTTATGAGAATTGGTCAAGATCTATTTTTAATCCCCCTAAATTTTAGGGGTAGTACAACCCTAATTATTTTTGGGTCAGCTAGTAATAATATACATTTCACCTTAACTGTGAGACTGGCTTTCACAGAATAAAACAATTTCGTTTAATATTATATGTAACCTAATCTACATAACACTATGAAAGTAAACTAAAACTTTCAGGTCTAGGGCCGGTAATAAGTTTTAAGTATGTTATAAACTTACATAATTAACGGACAAAAGTAAATTATGGGATAACTTTAACGGAAGACGGAGAACGTTAAAAGTAAATATAACATTCGATCTGAAAAAAATTTAACCAGAGAAAAAGTGCAGCTTTATCAGGGCTCACGAGATTTTTTTTAAATTCTGTGACACGGGGTTTTTCAAAGTATGTGCTCTGCGACTGTGGCAGATTTTTCGTAAGAAAATTTTACTGTTCTGGAAGCGTACGGTAAATAGCTCGTTTGGTTTATCTTAGCAGTTGCACATCGTAGCTCATAGATGGCGTTACTAGTATAACATAATATTTTTCTATTTTATCTATAATATAATAATTATTTCATTTTTAAACACATTTACACCTTTAAGTTACTGTGCAAAATTCCAAAGCTTAAGCTCTCATAGTTTTCTAGTAAAATGTACCACAAACATTTACGGGGAGTGGGATATGGGGGAATGAGAATCTTCGCTCACCCAATAATATTATTTGATTCAAAACGCTAGTTTTAAGCCTGTGGTATTATTTTCTGTCAAATTATCTATTAAATTAACATTGAATAATCTTCAATCCTGGCTTTAAAAGCTCGGGTAGACAGAACTAACATGATTTCTAAGCGAATTCGTTGCCAAGCCAGTGTCAGCTAACCAAGACAGTAAAAAAAAACAAATTAGCCTGCTTTCCTGGCTTGACTAATAAAAAAAACTATTTTTAGCATTAACATCTCTAGGTGCGTCTATGGTAGAATATTTGACGTTTCTGTGAAACGTTACAGCGCGGTGCGAGGGCGTCTTCTTAAACAATAACGCCAACTTTTACCGTTCCGTTCGGAATCACTTAACTCCATAATGACGTTGATTACCGCTGATTGGGCTTTTGTCGTGGTTTGTGTTGCTTTAATTGTAAATGGGACCGTTTCGCCGCTTACTGATAAGTGTCTGATAAGTGTATTTTTGATAGATTCTCCACACGACATCTGGCCGATTTGCAACAAGTGTCGTGATTGTCAATCAACAAATGACATATTTTTTGGCAGATGGCTAATGACCGGTATGGTGGGAGAGCCATTCTTCGGCACAAATGGGCCGCCTCGTCTAGAGAGATACGGCCTCACAGACACAATTCTTATGTGCGTGTGTTTGCCACTGAATTCCTCCCAAACGACTGGACCGATTTTGATGATTTTCTGTATGTATGTGTTAAACGGACTTGAGAATTTAAGTATATATTAAAGATATATTCCCGCAGTCCATTCATTCATACTAGTGGTCGCCTGAGGTCGAAATTCGAACACAAATATATTTAAATCCATCGTGTAGAGGAGCTATAAAAATAAAATCTATTCTCAATTCAATCAAAGACTTCTCGTGTGTTTATTATAAATTCATAAAATCTAAGAAAATATAGCGGGAAAAGTGCAAGAAAAGCGTGTTTCATTAAGTATGAACATGAATTTCCACCATCAACCAACAGTACAATCAATCATATATACTTAGGCTATATTTTGTCTCTGATAAATTAACAGTTAACCGTTTCGGTCGAAACGCATTCCGAAGATTAACGAAATCACTCAACGCAATCGAAATTCGTTATACAAGTTAGATTTGATCTCCAGACAGCGGCTAGCCAAATATTTATCGGTTAATTAAAATCTCAGAGATAACTGTATGGCTTCAGAGCGCTTTATGCCGTACGATACGATATAGTAGGGGAGCCCAAGAGGGGAATTTCGGATTTAGTTTATCCCGTAGCCTAGTGGTTCGCAAACGAGAGGGTGAAGGTTCGAACCCGGGTGGAGGCGTGTACCAATGAGACATTTTCGGATCTCAAGTACTTTATACGGATGCTCATTTCCGTGGGGAGCAATGCTTCGCCGCGTATGGGCCGGCTCGATGTGATACCACGGCCTTACATAAAACTGGCGTGAAACGGCTTTGTGCTATGTTTCGTTCAGTGAGTGAGTTTACCGGTGGTCGAACTTCCTCAATCATCCTCCTATCCCTATTCCTATTTTCTATTCCCTCATAAAGGCCGGCAACGCACTTGCGACTTCGGATGTTACGAGTGTCCATGGACGACGGCAGTTGCTTTCCATCAGGTAACCCGTCTGCTCGCTCGCCCCCTAAATATCATAAAAAAAAGTTTGTGTTGGCTTTCTACATGTCTGTGGAAATCATAGTATAAGATTTTTAGGTTAGTTCAGAGCTTAAATTAAATATTTATTTAATTGAAATGTCGTCGACACTGTCAGATTACAATAGGGAGTTTTAAAAATACGTCAAATTACACTTCCATATAAAGCACTGATGATTCGAATGTAAGGTAAGCCTGTAATAACATAGAACAACACCTCATATTCTCATAACCAAGCTTCCCAGATAGTTTTTCACATTTTAGACCTTGGTGTCTAAAATCGTCCAATATCCATTGTAAGCAGTTTTTTTAAGAGATTTCTATTTTATAACCTCAAAATTCCTGTAGCGTCTTATCCGAACGCTAAAATAAAATGCCTTTATTATTTATCTCGACGTTTTCCCTTATCTACAAAACGTAACTCCACGATGCTCGAGGAACTCCAAAAATAGCACTCTCACCTCCCCGGCTAATATCAATGTCGTTTGTATGGAGACCACTTTATGTAATACAAGCTTGACACGCGGCTTCGCTAGCGTTATATTCAATTGTGTTCACATACGAATAATTTGGAAACATAATGGTTAACGAGGCCAAATGTTGCCTATGTTACTAGATCCCATTTTCGGTAGACCTTACAAAAGTTCGCAAACCATGTCGTGTATCCGATATCGTACGTTGTGAAAGAGCTTTAATCCTCCAGTTATCAGATCGCAGTTAATTTCACTGGTGATTTACATGTAACTTTTTCGTTAAACTCTGCTTAACTTTTAAATTTATTTCTTCAACTGTATTTAACTTTTTGCGTACCTGTGGCCGGAAGATTACGAGTTTATTTTTCAATCTGTGTAAGGCCGTTTTTCTACAGCACGCCGTCATTTTCAACGAGATTACTTGTGACCGATAAAATACAAGTTTAGGATCTGGGCTATAGGTTTCATTTTCTAGCGACATTGCTTTAGCATCCATCTGCCGTCCTCGAGCTAAAATGCCGCTATGTACAAAAAGTACTTTTTGAGTTATGTGCTAAAAACGCGCGTTGCAATGTAAGGAATTGTATGTATATAACGACAATATTAATTTTGATAACTCGATGACTATAAAA
>JAOTAV010021465.1:0-22889 GCA_026546445.1 Cyclargus thomasi
CAGCAACCAATTTGGTTTTCGTTCAGGCCGTTCGACGATTGGGGCTATTGCATACCTGCGCGATATTGTTGAAGAAGAGTTTATAAGTACTACGTATACCTGGTAGATATTTAAAGTTTTATAAATTCGTTGTAAGTAATCAATTTTTGTAGTAAATAAATAGGAATTAAAAACTATATTTTAAAATGGTAGTAATAATATAATTACTACTAAATTAATTTCAACTTTACATAGTTGTAACAAGGCTGATTAATGTTAGATTTGATCAGACCTAAAAAGTTCTTTTTTATAAATGAGACTTTAATTTAAAATGCAGAAGTATTAATTTCATAAAACTATCTAATTGTTATCTACATATTGTATTATTATTTTTTGATTATTTGATTCATTTTTGATTCTTAAAAAAATTTGCTGAATATTCGCATAATTTTAACGAATACGAACGCGAATGCAAATTTTGTAAACATGCGTGAGTCGCGAATGCTAATATCAGTTACATCTCTACTGCTGATAGGAATCTACTATTAAAATTAGTCACTCAATCAAACACCAGGATATTAGTAGGCATGACGTAAACATTGTATTTTTCTTCAAATAGCTAATCGCAAAATAAAATCTGATAATACTAATTGTATATACGTGATGATTGTTGATCACTATACTACCTATTATATTACATAAGTGGAAGAAGCGGGTAACTAACACTGTAAAAACTGCTGGATTTTTGCGTGTATGGACCCTTTAGGACCGGACCGGTGGCGACTGGCGCAGGACAGGGCTCAATGGCGAAAATCAATTTGGAGGCCAAGACCCACTTTTGGTCGCTGAGACAGCGGAGTTAGTCAGGACCGGAGTGACGAGCGCGAGATTTTTTGACATTTGATCGCGTTTCGCGTTTACATATGATTTTACATGGGATGTGTACAGCGCCACCTAGCGATGCTCACAGTCACATGTACAAATCCCATATAAAAATCCTAGTAAACGCGAAACGCGTTCACTGTCGAATGTCAAAAAAAACTCTGAAATTTTGCATTTGAATTGAAGTTAAAATAATATGGATTTGAAGTAAAGCTATATAGACAAGCTAGATAATGAAATAGATAAATTATAATAATTCAACTTTTTATGGTAAAAATGAACATTTACTCCAAGGTTGTAAAATGTTAGTTATCCATTTCTTCCACTTTTGTCTTCAATGCAAACTGCAGTTGTTACCACAACAACTTGTTCATTTTTTTTATGATATAAAAAATATATATTTTGTCAATAACATTTTATATCATGGTCGCCTCGTATAGCAGGGGTCAGGAGTGACGCGGGTGTTACACCGTACACGCCTAAGGATCACGCTGGTCAGTCCGATGCTGTCGCAGTCCACGTGCATTACAATTTGTCAACATTTTAGTAGAAAAAAAAATACGTGTAACATTTTTTTTTAATTTTACCGTTACGTTCAACAATCTCTATGAAAGTGGTACCGCTGAAAGAGCCACTCTTGAAAATTGGGTGCGTATAACATTCATTGAGATAGCACGCTTTTTAGCTCTACTGTAGTCAAACTGTAGTTATTATATTAACCGTAACGCCCCGGATACGCAAGGCCAGTAGCTCTACCATGAGTTTGAAGCAATAGTATTTGTCGATACTCGACAACGACCACGTAAACTTTTAGTATGGCAATTTTAGTTCCACAAGTGACCGCTAGAGGTGCTGTAAAATTTGGTAAAGTAAATTTACTCAATAGTTTTTAAAGCCAGGGATGTCAACAAGCGAGTGCCAAGAAACTGTCAAACCAGCATTTCTATCTTCATATATAAACTAAATTTGCTTCATTTCTAAGGTAGTATATACATAATACTATATAATACTATATATCACGCAAGAACCGTACATTTTCCCAGGATAAAGAGTATATAATATATGTTACCCGTACCTAATAGCTATTAAACAAAAAGATTTATTCAAGTACATCCAGTATATAAGTTCCTGAGATTAGCGCGTACAAACAGACAAATAGACAACTTTTTTGTCGATAAGTGTTCTATTACTGTTCTTTAGCAACCCCACTCCCATTGATTATTTTGTAAAAATATTAAATGTACAGACACTCCAATTTTACTGTTATTATGGACCTTACGGGCCTTAGACGTGACATCTTTACATATATGTATTATATGTAAAGATTTCGCGTCTATGTCCCGTAATCGCAAATTTCGAGATGCTGTTTTTGAAAGAATGAAAACAGCATCTCAAAATCTTTTGATCTTCCTCTTGGTATTAAGCGCTGACTGAAGGAGAACTAAAATTACTGACTATAATAATTACTTCGTGGACAAGTCGGTATCGGTAAGCCGAGACAGTTCAAAAGACTTGCTTGTCTATCGTGTAGGTATCCCGGATATTCTAACCTCTATATTTAAGACTGTTTGTGTTACATAAATGTTTTACCACTTTCTATAGGTTCCTAAAAAGCTATATATATCGGGCTAGTTCCCGAATTGTGGTAGGCACCGTAGTCTCGACGTCGAAAGTGTACTTTTAAGTACTGATTTTGAATAGAAAAGATTTTGATTTTTTGCTATTATCCACGACTTTTTAGACAGACTCTCCATACTTCTTAATTATATTCTGTTAATAAAATAACATAATATTTTTATGATTTAATTAAAGTGGCTTAAGTTTCTCGTTATACGGCTTCCCACTTGACTTATATCACAGCAGATTAGACGCGTTTGTTTACGCGTCCAAGTGTGACAGCCGCTTTGCCGCCTAATCCCGATTAGCTGACACTTTGTTTTTTTAATGTTATAGAAAATTGGGGTAAGAAACGTTTAATTAATAAAGTTAGTTGGTCTCGTTATGTCCAACCCAGCCGACTGATCACGTGGAAAAATGGCTCTGTTTTAATTTCTTCGATGGTATCCATACCAGTGGCGTAGCGTGGATATCGGCCGCCGCGCCCGGGGCGGAGGACAATTTTGCCGTCCCCTAGGACAATGTTGCCGCCCTTAGGCTTTTAAATTGAATTGTAAACATTTTTACTAACATTAATGTTAGTAGAAAATTAAATTTAAAAATTTGCACGAAAAATATGTGCTTGAAAGAAAATAGCTCTGATTTTCATTCAAGCGGATATTTTTCGTGCAATTTTTTAAATTTAATTTTTGTGAATTTATCTGCCAGTGCAGATACCCTCATATAATTATTCTATGTGTTACATTACAGCTAAGTAGCGAAAAATATTCACGCGAATAAAATTGCAATGCAAACACGATGTAATTTTAAATAATTTTTCGGCAAGGACCGTCATCAAATCCCGGAATCCCGAATTCGTCACAGAATAAGTAATGAAAATATATACCGTGCTTTTTAATGGCTTCGAATTAATAGATGTGTCAGAAATATGAAATTGTAGAATATTGAGTATATTTTATTATTTTCTGTTAAATTTCTGTGGGCCTGACCCCCCTTTAACTTAAGCTTAGTAACTAGTATCTACACTATCTGAGGCTTTGGCCAGTAACATAAAATATATTAGAAACATCACACCCGCAACTCCGTTGCTCCAAAATTTGTTCGCGCGGGAACCACACATTTTCCGACATAAAAAATATGCACCAGATCATTCTGGGGTGGGGTAACCCAATATACGCCTATACTCCTAGGTCCTCGATCTGGCTATGAATCATCTTCCTCCATAACTTTGAGGCGATGATTTCCAAAAAAAAAGAACAAATATACGGTCGAATTGAGAAACCTCCTCCTTTTTTGGAAGTCGATTAAAAAGCATCCGAACGCCCCGTTTGAGGTTGTTTTAAAGTATAGTTTGGCAATAGTTCTTACTGATTAAAATATATAGCATTGTCGAGGATTACAGTCAGCGATCGATCACGCGATAGGTGATAGTTGACCCTATAAAATAAAAAAAAAAACACCCCCAAATAAATCTTTAATCCCGTTTTTTCGTTATATTTTGTTTTAAATTATATACAAATTTTATAGTACAGTATTGCTGATTCAACATCACACTGAACCCACCTATTTAACTATATAAAACTTTTTTTTTAATTATTCAAACATTATCCCAAAATGTTTATTTTTTTCCTTCGCTGTGCGTCGGCCAAGCTCTCAGGAGAAGCGCCCTGGAAATCCTCGCCTTTAATACAATTTCAGGTTTTTCGGCCAGTTGTTACAATCAGTGCTTGATACCGGTAGCATGATCAGGAAATTTTTAGAGGCTGTTTTCATTCATAAAAAGACCTTTATAAACGAAAAGAGCAACATTTTTCATACTCTTAAGTAATACGCGCTGACTATGAATACGGATCTACGAATGTTTGCTGATCCACGAATGTCTGGCTATAGTTTGCTCTTGGCTGACTTTTAGTTTACAAAAAAAAAAGAGTAAATAAACAACGAAATGACCACGAAAACTCAGCTATTTAGTAAACTGTGTTTGTATTTTTTTTATATTTAGGGAGCAAGCCAGCAGACGGGTTACCAGATGGAAAGCAAACCGATATGTGTAATAAATACTTAATCAATTCGATAAAATATTCTCATTTGATTGTTACATGTCAAACATTTGCCAATCCAATCCTATCAAATACTGTAACTATTCATGTGTGCGTTCAGAAATTTATTTTGTATAAAATGTCTCGAAAGTTCATTAAGTGTTATATTTGTTTGTTTTAGACATTAATTTGTGTAAATTATTTATTTATATACCTAAGATTTTTTCTACAGGTTAACAAATGTGTAAATGTCTTTTTATAAGTGTCTATGATTTTTCTTGACCAGCTATTGTCTATGTGTCGAAAGTTTTGTGCGAGTGCAGAAACGAGAAATCGTCGAGCTTATCGTACAGATGAACAGAGGATCTTCGAAGTGCAAGGAGATCATTGACTGTTAAGCGGTACGAAGTTCGCCGGGTGATCTAGTAGGTTATATTTTGCGAGCGACGTCACGGGCAAAAGCTAGTTATGGCATAATTTTTTCATTGCAGCATTTATAGTTCCCCATAATAAACGTTTTGCTTAAAGTCTTATTAAGTATAAAGTATAGCTTTAAATCAATTTAGTTTTATTATGTATGCACAGCAACGGGCCTCATTATTATATTATCGTAAAGTTATAATGGAATATTAACACTAACTTCAATAAAACAGGGGTTAAAAAGGTTGTAATAAATTCTAAATTGTATACTATTATATACTTAGTTTTACCCTTAGATAAGCTATTTTTTATTTCTAATGCCAGGTGCTGGCGTTCTATTTAAGACATGAGGCAATTATAATAAAAACTTAAAGGCAGCTTTTAGATAATTGATAGACATATAAAATTTTTCCTAAGTGCAGTGGATAAAGAGTTGTTTTATTAAATGCGCCTTGTTCCCGAGTTAAATTTAAAAGTGCTTTAATAATAATGATTAAAGTATTATAAATTTCATAACATATTTTTAATTTATATATGCGAAAGTGTCTGTCTGTCTTACCACTGAGATATTCACTTAGTTGAAAGGATGGAGAGTGACAGCTACTTTTGCTCTTGAAAAAACATCACATTCTTTTGAAAAAATCCTTTTTTTACCAATTTTTTGAATGCCACGCGTGCGAAGCCGCGGGCAAAAGCTTGTAGTTCCATAAGAACCGTATAGTGTTGCCAGCGGAACCGGCTATCATTCCCCTATCTCGCACGTTTGTCTTCGCCGGAGGTATATATTACGTGCATTAGGTTTAGATAGAACACCGAGGAAAGCATATAACGGGCACAGGTGGTTTAGAAATGCAGGCATTGTTTGAATTTAGGGGCGAGCGAGCAGACGAGTCACGTCAGCAGATGGAAAGCAACTGCCGCCGCCCATGGGCAACATTAGAAGTGTTGCAAATTAGTTGCCGGCCTTTTTAATGAAGGAATAGGCTACGGGAATAGGGATAGGAAACGACGTATAGGGAAGTCGGGCCTCCGGTGAACTCACTCACTGAACGAAACGCGACACAACGCCGTTTCACGCCATTATGTGAGGCCGTGGTATCTCTTCGGCCGAGCCGGCCTTATCGTGGCTTTCCCACGGCAATTTTATAATGTTTTGTACATAACAATAATAATAAAACTCTTATTATCATCTTTAATAACGTTACACAACCATCTTCAAAACAAACAATAAAAAAGACAAACTAAAGTAACTTAAAATAATTTCCTAGTTAGAGCAGTGCAATGTTAAAGATGAAGAAAAGGTGACACAGATTATGACAGAGACAGTCGCCACTGTCCCTGGTCTTCCGTGATCACCAACCCCTAAGAAAGGAACATAAAAAAAAATAAAAAAAAAAAACAAAGTAAAAAACTGAGAACAAAAAAAAGAAGAAAAAAGTTTATAGAATCAGGCGTTACTTTGAGGAAATCTATAGCTTTAAAGCTCAACCTGTAAGTAAAAAATACGGGTTGAAAAGGTTGAGGTTTTCAACCCGTATTCCTACTTACAGGTTGAGGTTCGTTTCGCGGAATATTGCTAAAAATCTTAATTTACTAAACTTAAAACTGAGAACAAAAACAAATGGTTCGAAATGCTACTCTCGTAAATACCTATACGGAGGTGAATATACGCGAATTGAGTTTAGGCAGGACACCGAGTACGGCATAGGTGGTTCAGAAACACAAGTATTGTTTTGAAAATTAAGAATCGAGCCCCGTATTAATAGTCAACGCTTAGTACTTAAGAGGGTGGTCAACATTTTTTTTTTATAAATCTTTATTGATAAAAAAATACATTCTATTTTAAACATTAAAAAACGCTAAACTGCTTAACAGTTTGTCTTTTATCTATTCTTATCTGAATCTAAACAAAATTTTTAAATTCTTTAGAATCTCTAATATTGTGACGCTGTTTTCATTCATAAATAAACCTTTATGAATGAAAACAGCATCTCAAAATTTTTTGATCACGCTTAGCTCTTTAAAAATGTACGATGCGTGATACACGATTGTGGAGCTAGTCCTGATAATATGGGTAAAAAAGAATAATAACAGTACTAGCTGACCTGACAGACGTTGTCCTGCTGGTCATTGTTTTTGAATCCAAACCATTCTCAAGTCCCCTAAAACACACACAAAAAGATCCACAAAAGCGGACCAGGCGTTTAGGAGGTATTCATTGACAAACACACACGCACGCACATAATAATTATACATATTAAGTTTTGACGACCTCTGTGGCTCAATTGCGCGTTGGTAGCTTAAGCCGGGGGTCGCGGGCTCGAATCCCGCCGACGGAGCAAAAAGTTTCTCAATGTTCCTGGGTCTTGGATGTGTATTAAATATGTGTATCATATAAAAAAATCTTAAAATGTACGTGTATAGTTTAAGATTATGAAATATATTTCCGTTGTCTGGTACCCGTAACACAAGCACGGGGCCAGACTGACGTGGTGTCGTCCATAGAAAAAAAATAATTATATTATTATTTAATATAGGAAACTAAGTGGCTACATGACGCACTGGATAATGTAGTGTTAACGACAATGTAGCAAATCCCGCGCAATGTAAATATGACTTCTACTAACAATTTCAACGTGACTGTGTCCGGCTTATTCTTATAAAGTGCGGCTCAGTATGGGTTTAATAGGTAATACTCTCATTATCGTGCAACTTAGTATAATATCGTATATTCACGAAGAAAACCGACTCGCCGTCTGCGCGTATTTTAACAATTTTACTGAGCTTAATCTACATTCAAATGCACTGACACATTAAGAGTTTGTACACTGCGACGCTTTGTCGCGTCAAGTATTTTTTAAAATAGAAATATAACGTGTGCGACTTAACTAGACACATGACCTTGACAAAGCCATTTTGGAAAAAATGTAAAATAAAGATAACGAAATGTTAAAACGAAAACAGCAACAGAAAACTATCCAATTGTTACCGATACAAGCATCGATATTTTAGATTATTTTCTTCCTGTTGTTGTTTTTGGACATTTTGATAAGGTTACTTACTTATTTTTCCAAAATATCTTTGTCGAGGTCTTTGTTGTGCCTAGTTAAGTCGCACAGGTAATAATTTAAATATCTTAAGGAGCTTACAATATATTTAATGTAAGTTCAGTGTTATGTAAACGACATTTTTCGTGGGAATCGAATTATGCTATTATAAGAAAAATTTTAAGATTTTAAGGAGTCATAACAAATTTTATGTAAGTTCTACTGAACTATTAATATTGAGTCTATGTAAAAATCCCTTGGTTGGCAAATGATATCCAGTCTCATTGTAGATCGACATAATACGAGTATAATTACAATATAGTTGTGCCACTTTCTGTTGTAATCTATTTGCATTTGACTGTGATACGAATGACGAGCTAGTCACGCACCGATCCGCAGCTCGGTGTGCAAACTTTAGGACGGTATTTGTCGGACTCGAGCTTGTATTAAGATATTACAATTACAAAAGTTTATCTAATCGCATTTATGATATACAAGCATACTAGTTCTTGTATACAGTTTCAACAAAGTAATGCGTTTATTTTCTATATATGCATGTAAGTAGAGCATACATAGCGTTGAGAGTTAATAATATAATAATAACTCCCAACTCCCACACCGGTTACGGTGACGGTGCCTGGTTTCATAGAAATAATCAGTTACGCAGGAGTAATTCATAGTGCCCAAGGGTAAGCGCAGTACACAAGAGTACTCTCTATTCTTTTACACTCGTAAACCAGTGGGACGGCTGACTGGCGAGAGATCAGGCGCAGGACCGACTTTACATGCCCATCCGACGCATGTATGATCTTACTTGTCAGACAATCAGGTGATCAGCCTGCAATGTCCTAACCAAACTTGGAAATAGCATGTTTCCAACGCGTGAATCGAACCCACGACCTATCTGCACACGGCGAAGACCTAAAACCTGTAGCTCTACCATTAGTTTGAAGCAACAATATTTGTCCATCCTCGATAGCGACTACGTACTTTTTTTTAGTATGGCAATTTTAGTTCCGCAAGTGACCGCTGGAGGCGCTGTATAATTTCGCTATACTAAAAATTTAGGTATTTGCTATCGAGTATCGACAAATACTGGCCGTGTTCGGTAGCGTTTTTTGACGCACGCGCTGTGAAATTGTGTACTGCGCAGACTACAATTTTTTGTGACGTTGTGATGACAGCGCATGCGTATAATATCACCCATGCACAAACGCTAGCAAACACGGCCATTATTACTCCAAACTCATGGTAGAGCTACTGGATGGCCAGCCCCCCTAGACAAGTATCAAGCGCGTATCGTTTACGATAATCGCTTGGCGTGTTTTGGGAATGACATAGACGAACGAAAAGTGGAGGTGACATTCACAGGGAGCACATGATACCAGGCACTGTGTTGTTTCATCACGGTAATACGCCTGAGTGGGTTCCGTTTTGACAATACAGATGTAACTTGCACTACCGATACCATGCCACCCCGTCCCTTAGGAACATATATCACTTTTGTTTTATTTTTGTTTCTTTGTTAGTTTTTTCTGTTAATTGTATGAGCTATGTGTGTGTGTGCTTTTTTTTTAATCTAGTTGTTTCTCTTGTAAATGTGTATGTGATGTCTGATATGTCATATAAATGTCTATCATTATTATTATTATTATTAAAAGTCGCGTGATGTAGTCGAGTTGGAATATGTCATTCCCATACAAAAGAAGCGAAGCGATTATCGTAAACGTTAATCGCTTGCCACTTGTCTAGGGAGGCAGGCGTGTTAACAGCAATCGATCGACGTCTTTGACGATTTCCTTTAGTGGGCCATGAAGTGCCATTGTGTACTGGGAGCTTAAGATATACAAAACCTACATTAGGAGAACAGCATAAACATCACAGTCCACAGATAAATTTGTCAATGTCGTTTAATAAGTCACAAATCCGCAATTGAAACCGCATAAACCTCTTATTGTCAATAAACTGTCGTCATTTGCCAACTCATTATGCAGTGTAGGGCTGGCACAAGTTGAAACTAAAAACTTCAAACAGATTTTTAACCATCTCTCATAAAGAATGAAGGTGTTAATCGTATTTATATATTTTTATTACATCTTCAGTAACTCAAGTTTTCACTGAGGCACTCCTTAACTTCAGTAAGTTGGGACTTCTACAGATTGGTATGAATGAAATTTAAATTGATTTGGAGAATCTTGAACATATTGATTTAAAATATAAGGAATTTTTACCTGTTAAGTCAATAGCCACGTCCAATTTAAAGTGATAACCGATGCTTTAATTTGTTAACATCTTATTTTATTCAATAGTAAATCATACTTTACACGTTCCTTGGGTTACATCCTTAACAGTCATTTTCTGCAGCGATAGCTGTCCTAACCCTGAAAGATTAAAACAAATGTATAACGAAATCAAAACAAATATCCTTTGTCTTTTCCCGGGGTTTAAAGTATCTCCATACCAAATTTCAGCAAAATCAATGAAGAGGTTACAGACAGACACACTTTCGCATTATAATATTAGTATGGATTACAAAATACATTTTCGGCAGCCCTAGCAGCATGCTAATACGCAATTGATCCGTTTACGGCTCGGTTACGGCCTCAAATGACCGGTCAGGCCTCGTAATGACCGTATATGCGATCCCAACTCATCCGACCACGCCATTGTTAGTTCATTCGCTCAGGGGCCCGATTCTCAATCATCGAATAAGGATCTGATCTTAAAGTCTCTCGCGAGTGATAGTAGCGAGGTAGATATATCTGAGACTAATTTCAAACCATTTTTTCCGGTCCTAAAGCTTGCATTTACGCAAAAAGCCGGCAGTTTTTAAAATGTTAGTTACCCGCTTCTTCCACTTACTTATATCTTCAATTATGAATGTGCTTACTATGTTTTTAATGTGTATTGATAAGCTTTATATACGGTCTATTGCATTGTTCTGAAATTGGTTATGGTCTGCCTAAGCAAACCCCTTCATTGTCCCGTTTCACCTGGCAACCCTAGTCTTCATCTATTCCACGTTTATGGGAACCAAATTAGTGATAACAAGTTGATCAAGGGATGGAAACTCATGCTGTTTAGATCCTATTATGCATTCATGGAATGGTTCATTAACCGTCTGTCGAAAAATTTGCCATTTTCATACAAAGTTTGTATAGAAATTTGACAGAGGGTTAATGAACCATACCGCCAATTTTGAGTAACTGGACAATAGATGCTCCTTCGACTCAACATTTTCCTAAGACACCATGGGAAATTGAAAGAGAGACAATTGACGGACTTACGTCGGAATATTATTTTTTACAATAATAATGGGACACGCGAGCAGACGGGTTACCTGATGGAAAGCAACTGCCGTCACACTCGCAACATCCGAAGAGTCGCAAGTGCCTTGCCGTTCTTTTTGTGAGGGAATGCGAATAGGGATAGGGAAAGAGGACCAGGGAAGTTGGCCCACCGGTTAACTCACTCACTTGACGAAATACAGCACAACACCGTTTAACACCAGTTATCAGTGCGGCCGTGGTATCACTCCGGAACAGGCCTATTCGTGCTATGGCTCTTCCACGAGGATATGTCAATTTTTAAAGCGCCCGTAGCCTAATGGGTAAGACTTTGGTTCGCACTAGAGAGGGCGCAGGTTCAAACCCGGGTGGAGGCGAGTACCAATGAGACATTTTCCGATCTCAAGTACATAATACGGATACTTTTTGCCGTGGGAGAGACATGCTTCGGTACGAACGGTAAGTCGGCTGGGTGTTGACATAATGCGACCAATTTACTTAGATCCGCAGTCTGGCTCTATTTCAGCTCCCATGATTGTAAACATAAACAGCTATCACAGAGAGCCCACTCCAGCTATCGTACAATCAGGTATTCTGCTGAGTCGGTATCTCGGTGTCATGACTGTCATGACATAAGCCGCGGTCTATTAGGTTGATTGATCGGGAATGCGCGATCTCATCGCAATGTATAACGGTATACGGTTTAACTTCCGCGATATTATATTAAATCTGAATCTTATATATTTTGTGTTTATAATCTATTATATAGAAAGAAGTCGGGTTTTCCTTCCTGACGATGTAGCTCCAGAACGCACGAACCTATTTCCGTAGTTTTGCGTTCATTGGAAAGTTCGCGGGCTCCACGTGGTTTGTAGCATAAAATATAGAGGAAAAATTTCAAGCGAAAAGTTACCAAAGTTACCACGCGGACGTAGTGGCGGGCAACACCTAGTTTTTTTATAATATAATATTTTAAATACGAGAATATGCCTGCAACACCGTTGCGCCAAAATATAAATCGCACGGGAACTTTACATTTTTTTGGAATAAGTTCGTAAGTAAAAAAAGTGGCATAAAAAGTCTCCTTTGTCCTTTTCCAGAACTCAAAGTATGTCCATACTAAATTTGAGCAAAATTGATTCAGCGGTTTGAGTGTGAAGAGGTTACAAAAAGACAGACACACTTCCATATTTATCTATTATGTAAAAATAAGTCGGGTTTTCTTTTTAACCATATAACTCCTGAACGCACGAACCGATTTCCACGGTTTTACATTCGTTTGAAAGGTATCGGGTTCCGTAAGATTTCTAGTAAAAAATAGCAAAGTTTTCAAGAGTAAAGTTAACATGCGGACGTAGTCACAGGCGACCGCTAGTTATTTATACTATTAAGTATGGACACTAGTATGGATGAATAGGGAAGATGCGTGTAAAACAAAATCTATTGAATGCGAATTATTATGATAGTCGGCTAAACATATAGTGAATGAGAAAAAATCTCTGAAATCTGTTGAGAAATAAGTAAGATATTAGCAGTTTAAGTTTTCTACCCATCTCTTTATCTCAAAACGTAAGTATTTTAGTAGGACTGTACTATGTATGTATGCAGCTTATAGTTTTTGACGTCACAATCAATATCTGATCTCTCTTTCCAAGTGACTTCTTTAAAGGCTTGTAATTTTGTTTTCAATTATATCAAGAAATTGATTGGACTAGATCGTTTTTCTACAACGAAATATTTATTTAAAGAAAGAAAAAAAATATCATGCATATTCCCTATTAGCTTCTTAGCAATAACGCAAAACTAAGAAGTGTTTAATTTTTGGGAAGTCTCTTTCTCTCAATTATCTGTTTTTGTTCGTGATTTATTCTAAAAACGACTGAGAGAAAAAACATTTCCTTACGAAGCAAACAAATTGATTTATGGCAAATATCTATTAGGATGGAGACTAACCTATGGTACTTTTGGTCTTGGAAAAACATCATGTTCCAAAATATTTCTAATTTTACGCGATCGAACTCCAATCAAAGTTACGGGGAAAAGTTGTTAAGAGGTAGAAATATGAAGTAGGTTCTTACTATTGTTATAAACACGAATGTGTGTATGGGTGTGTATGTTTGTCACTTCTTAACGCTTAAACGGCTGGAGTGACTTTGATTAAATTTGGTATGGAGTAAGCAGTCTCGCAAATTTTCAAGTCCACGCGAGCGAAGCCATGCGCAACAGCTAGTAACTAATAAGTTTTAGAATCGTAAGTTTTTGTTTCACTTAGCACAGCTATAAACTGCGAGCTTGAGCACGGCGTGGCGTTCGTTAAATTTAAATATGAAGTTATAAATAAGCGCTAAATAGTGGAAGTTATCAGCTACAAGTAACGGGGTACAGCACACCTGTAGTGTCGTGTTTCTGTATTAAATCACCACGCTCTTGTGGCTATATAGCCATGATTTTTTTATGTAACATTCTGTGTATTTTGCATTAGCCATTAGTGTTTTAAATAGATATCGACGGGTAAAAAAGGGAGACCTTAGCAAAACTTGTGAGAAGATTTCAACAACTAGCTTTCGGAGCTTTCTTTTTCAATTTCGGTGGTGTTGGTAGACATGATTTTTTCATATAACTTGATGCGAGGTGTGAGTACGTTAGCTTGTGACTAGAATCTAGGGGGTGAAGTATTTTTTATGCCTTAGGTATCAAATATATTTAAATATGTAACGTTAGGTATGTGACACCAAAATTATCAAAATCTCGACGACAGTACTAAATTGTGTATCTAAAACTGAAGTACAGTTCTTAGTTCAGTAAAATGTATAAATTGCAAAGAGTCACTCATATAGTACGAGTACATAAAGATATAAATGTAATTGAATATCAAGTTTACAGTTAATTGATCGACGACAAGCCACCAAAATTAGAAATTGTTTATATTTACATTTTTAAGGAAAATAATAATTTTGAAAAATAGCTACAGGGCCTTGATATAGTCAGTATGCTTTACTTTTTAAACCAAACATTTAAACTATATCTTAAGAAACATAAAAAAATCACAGCCGAACATATCACCTCCTCGTTTTTGAGAGTCGTTTAAAAGGGATAGTTTTCAACCTTGGCTCGTAAAAAAGCGGTTTGGGAAATTCACCCTTTTATATTATTATTTGCGTTTCTCTGCGCTGGGTTGCGTCTTCGCGATAGCCGATCAACGCAATCTCAACGACCTTCCCTTCCGTTTCGTCTCTCGTCCATCGCTCCGGTGGACGCTACACTACGCTACACATCAATGGGGCATGTCAATAAAAAATTATGAAAAACGTCGCCATGTTGACTCAGTGACGACGCAGCACAGCGCAGCGCACCAATAAATTTTTGTCTTGCACTAAATATACAAAAAACACCACGGACGGTCCTCAAACAACAAGCTAGGACTGATCCAGGGCAACCCGGGTGGATCACAGCCCCACATAAGATATTTATATGTCTACGCGATTTCGTAAACCCTACTCTCAAAACGGCCTCGTTACAACTCTACTAACGACAATACGCAGGACGCGGTAGTTAAATTGGTCCAATAAGATTGGAGATTCACAATTATTTGCCACTAAAACGAGCAAACTTCTGTTACACGTTTATTGAATCATTAAAACCAGTAAAGGAATAAGACTATTATTACGCCAGTTAAGCTAATTGAACTAGGTCACTGAAGAGCTGTATAAAAATGCCCCTTGCAGCTTATAATAGTAGTAAAAGACTGTTGAGAGGACGATAAAAGCAAAATCGACTATTGCATAATTCCGTTTTATACTTGATAATAAGCTACGAATCGTTTCATTTTTTGTACAAAGATACTACATTATATTTGTGATAGCTCCAAATTTTCTTAAAAAAAAAGAAATCAAAAATATGCATATCATTTTCACGTATAATGTCACTCGGATACTCGAATTATGTTTTATATCACCGTACCTCGTTAAGAAAAATAGTATTTATTTTACTTTACAATCAAATAAATAAAAATGAAAGTTTCATGACATTAGCGAGATGTAACGGAAAAAATATATTCTTTCATATTCTCAGTTCCGTCGATCATATACAAGGCGTATTAATAACATATCTTATGAAATAATTGACGTCGCCTTCATAATATTAAATCAGATTTGTTATCTGGAATCAATCGGCATTTCTTATCTATAGGTAATTGGAAAAATATAAGAAACGTACTTCAAACGCGGTCGTTAAAAAGTTTTCTTACAACATCAAGTATCCCACTTCAATGATTTCCTTTAAAACAAAAACTAGCTAATCTGTTAGTTTTATTGGTGTAATAAACTCATAACTATAATAATAATTAAACATAAATAATTAATTGAGTTGATTAAAAAAACTTAGTTAATATACTTAGTGAATCGTAATATTGCAGTCATTATATCAACAAAGCATTAAATAGTTTTTTCGTTTCGATTGAAACGTTAACCAGCTAATGGTTGTATGAAAACATAACATAATTCAAAAGAGTTTTTCGATTCATAACTCACCGACTGTCTAAAGGAACATCGCATAAGGGAAGTAGGATTTATGTCTCGTAAGCGCCATTAAAATACAGATATCAGTGCTGATGCCACGTAAAAACTATTGAAATATACCATTAATAAGCTTATGACGTCATATTTGGCCAGCAGTTGGTCTGTATGCCATAATATAACCATTTGTTTTATGGCGTCTTTAGCGAGAGATCCGTGTAATAGTACCTGTTAAAGTAGAGAACGGATACCTTTCATCCATACCTCCATACTAATATTATATTACAAACGAGCAGACGGGTTGCCTGATGGAAAGCAACTGCCATCGCCCATGGACACTCGCGACATCCGAAGAGTAGCGAGAGCGTTGCCGGCCTCTATGAGGGAATAGAGTATGGGAAATAACACTAACTTACCGAAACACAGTGCAACGCTGTTTCACGCTAGTTTTCTGTGAGGCCGTGGTATCACTTCGGTCAAGCCGGTCAATTCATGACGAAACATGGCTCTCCTACGGTAATGAGCATTTACTTGAGATCAGAAAATGTCTCATTGGTACACGCATCCGCCGGGGTTTGAACCTGCACTCTCTCGAGTGCGAACCAGTAGTCTTACCCACTAGACCACGGACGCTCAAGGGAAATGCAAAAGTATGTGAAATATGTATACCTAAAACCGAAGCCTCTCGTGCTATTAGCAAATTTTGGCGTATCGGAGGTGCGGGAGTCAATCAGTAATGACCAACCGTCAAGAAGTGGGCTTAGTGAAGAACTAGGTAACTCGCTTCTTCGTAGGATCGCCAAACAAAATATATAAAAATGACGCGAATTGTGAGTTTCTTACGCCGGTTCTTCTCGTCGGGTTAGTTCCCGAACCGGTGGTAGCCACAGTAATCTCGACGTTCAGAATGTGTACTTAAAGTACTTATTTGAATGAAAGGATTTTGATTTGATTTCATTTCACATTTAGTGTTCGTTACGTCTGACAAATGACATAACATTTCTAAACATTTTGTTTAGCGATTCTACAAAGAAGCGAAATGTTTAGGTACTCCTAAACCCAGTGTCATTTCCGCTATTAAGACGAATCTAACGATACCTCATACATCAAAATCTATCAAGATGTTTAGGCTGCAGAGCGTGCCAATCAATTATACATACATGTTGTATGTAATGGTGTATGTATCCTCCTAAAATATTTTAAAAATTTGGTATGTCATTTTTCGAATATGGCGATGCGAATGGAAAATAGAGAATGACAAAGTGAAAGTTAAAAAAAAAACGCGTCGAAATCTGTAAAAATAACCGACTTCCACAACCACCTGAAACTAGCCATTGAATAGGGTTATTACCAAAAATAAAGCAGGTTAAAACAAAGACTTATTGGACAACCTACTTTTTAGAATTCCTATTCTGTGCTTTAAGTATCTCTCGTATAGGAATAGGGTTGCCGTATCTCAAGGTTTTTGACTTTTCTTAGGATTGTGGCTGGACTTGATGAATCTCAGAACATGTATGTTTTAAAGTCTTAATATTGTTCAATGAACTTCAGAACATGTATATTTTAAAGTCTTAATATTGTTTAATGAAAATAAAAAAAACTTTCAAATGGTTTGTCAAGAAACAATAAGCAGAAAAAAACCTCAGAATTTTTGTATGGAAATTGCCTATTCGCATTCTTGATTTTTTCACCTGGTAACCCTATATAGGAAAGTGTTGAAGTGTCAACCCTAGAGAACATTGAAACGTAGAAAGTAAACTTTATTGTCATGTTGACTATTAAATTAAATGTACACTACTTATTATTATGATTTACTCTCAAAGTATGCATGTTAATAATGTTTTAGATTGTAGTCGATTTGAATTATTTGTTTCTGATTAGTGTGCTTTGCTGTTTGCGGAGAGAATATGAAAGTTAGGAGTTATACATTGATAATACTTATGTTAATAAATTATAAACCGAGACAGCAAATGTATATTTTGCTTAAACGTAACGGGAAAACGCTTGTTAGTCCCAAAGAAAGATTTTTCTGAGGCGTTGTTTTCCTGATTATTTCTAACGTTGTAATGTCGACTCCTACCTGTAGCTTTACCATAAGTTTGACGCAATATTAACGCCGATATGAGGCTTACAAGATTGATAGATGTTAGTCCTTTCTCAGGTTCTCCAGATGTGAGAGTCAGCGACCATGACGCAAATAAGTTCATCTCGGCATAGTAGGGCAATAAAGACTGCGTGCTGACAACCACGTTGTTGTCATACGCGGTTTGTATAGAAATAGCATTTTTTTTTGGCAGATTGGTAATGATCGCTATCACCTAGATTCGGCAAAAGTACTACAGAGTGGTTAGCCAAGATGTAAACGTTTTTGCTGCTTTGTAGAACCGCCAAACAAAATATATGGGGTGACGTAACGGAAGTTTATGTCATTTTCATACATTTTGTTTGACGATTCATCACGGTTTGTGTTTTTTTTTAAATGATATTTATTTGGCAAGTGAGCAGACAGGCTGCCCGATTTAAAGCAACTGCCGTTGCCAATGGACACTCGTAACATCCAAAGAGTCTTAAGTGCGTTACCAGCCTTTATGAGAGAATAGGGATAGAGGGATTAAGGAAGTAGGGCCACCGGTAAACTTACCCGGTGAACGAAACACAGGCAGGCCGATGTATATCACTTTGGCCGAGCTGGCCCATTCGTGCCGAAGCATGGCTCTCCCATGGCAAATATATTTGGAAATGACAATTTTTTGACAGAGGGCACAGAGACCCGTTACCGCCTAGATCGGGCGAATGCACCGCCGCTGATACGTGAATTCGGTTTTAGCACTTTTTACATTTTTATATATATTTTTATTTTCTTTAATCAGAACACATACAGTTATAATTAATTTAATAGATATAAGAATAAAAAATTTTAGAAAGACCATTTTAATAAAGGACTTATTCCGGCTTATTATGACTTTACCTTCGGCCGTGTGAAAATCGTTTTCAAAGTCGAATCTTGCTTCGGGCTTCGGCACAAGTCACCTCGGATGGTGAAAACTACGGTCTCATGGAAAATAGGCGTGAAGCTGCGCTTGTGCTGCGTTGCGACTGAGTTTATCGGAAGTCCAACTCCCTACCCCCTATTCTTTAGAGTTCTGCAAAAAATCAGCAGCCGTTCCGATGTTGCGAGCGTCTTCTTTCATGAGCGACTTTTGTTCGTTTGGCCCCTTATTTCGTAAAAAATTGTAGGTAGAAAAGATCTCCATTTATAGGGATTAGGGCGTTTCTTAATGAGTTTCTCGCGACAATTACAGAACGCAAAGAACAATTCTAGATCTGCAACGTAAAACAGCTTGGCGAGAAACGTTTCAAACAGATTGAAGGTTCCAAGTATCAAATATAGCGGAGTTATCGGGGAATGTGGCGAGTGTCAAACATTATTCAAGTATCAAGAATGCGCGCAACTCCGCCGCGTATTTATTGTACAGGTCGGAATTTTAACCCGAGAGCTGCCGGCTCGAGCGGGTTATTCTGGAATTTTTGTGACAAATTTTATTTTTAACGCACACAAGGCTACTTAGGCTTCATTTATTTTTTGCACCCAATTTGTTGCGTTTGACGCGGGGGAACTGTACTTTTTTCTGGGATAAAAAGTATTGTTTCTCCTTCCCCTGGACTCAAAGTATCTTCATACGGAATTTCAAACAGCACAATCGGTTTAGCGGTTCGCGTGAAGATACAGACAGACACCCTTTCGCATTTATTCTTATCTATATACGCGAGCGAAAAATTTTGTATTCCTTTTTATGAAAGACGCGTAGATGTAAAAGCATGAAATTTCTTCCAGTTGTAGTTGATACGGAGGAGGAGTGTGGAATACCAATATTATTTTAAAATATAATAAATGTTGCATACTTTTAATAAATAAAACGCAATGCACACTACAATATTTTGTCATAACAAGTCATACACACATAAAGTTTGATTTTTTTTAATTAAATTTTAACTTGCCTTGTAACGAGAACTTTATGCCAAATTGAAATATGTGATTGAATTGAAAATAGATTAAAGTTTTTTTATAGCTCACCTACACGATAGATTTAAATATCAATCGCGGTCGAAATTCGGCCACAGGGCGACCTCTAGTGAGAATAACTATTTAAGGGCCGTATTAAGTGGGACACAGCTGGTGTCATATAGATATTCCACATACGGCGGCAGTCGGCAGGAGGAGGAGGCGGTCCCACGGGGTATTTATAGTGTGGCGGAGACTGATACGTATCGGTGATGACTGATGACGCCACTGGTGGACCCGTATCCCGCATGGGGCGACGAAATACGCGGAAAACTGTATTTTGTGAGTATAAACATGATATAAATAATAATACAAGTATAACTATTTGCTATAAATGTGCTATCTATACTAATAATATAAAGCTGAAGAGTTTGTTTGAACGTGCTAATTTCAAGAACAACTGAGTGGTTTTGAAAAATTCTTTTTGTGTTGGTTAGTCCATTTATCTGGGAAGGTTAAAATATAACATCACGCTACGATCCATAGAAGCCAAGCAGTGTTCTATTTGGAGTAGCGTTTGAGAAAATGTAACCTGTCGCCTATGACGTACAGTGACATTTTATCGGTCCAAAATAATCTCGTTGACGGTGTCGGCGTGCGGTGGACAAATGGCCTTAGACCGGATAAAATGTAACTTTATGACATAGACTACAGGTTACATTTTTCTCTACGCTTTTAATGACGGCGACGACCTTGACGATAGAGCTATGTCGCTAGAAAATGAAACTTATAGCCTAGATCATAGAGTTTCATTTTATCGCGCCGAAATAATCTCGTGTTGGTGGACAAACGGCGTTAGAGTAGGTGGAATTCCGATTTGTTCGTTTGAGTCTCAAAACTGCTAAACTGTAGCACGACCCCTGAAGTCGTGGCCCCACAAGGAAAGGAACGCGAGCGTTTGTTGTAAAGTATAATTTATGTCACCTGTCACTGCGTGGTGTACACTGTACACTCAGTATTCAGCGATAGCCTATTACGCAATGCGGTGTCAGCTACAGTGTAAAGACTGTTTTACATCGAGCCAGTAACTAACGTCAGTAGACTGTCGAGTCGGTGCAACCCGGCTAAGATGCAACAACGTGATATCTCTCTCTCTCGAGCGTAGTAACTATAGGCTTTTCATAATATCAAAATGTCCACAAAACTCGAAAAAATTTGGTGTCATGTTATGGTTCGTAGTCAAAACTAGAATACACTCAAACAAAACTTAATAATTATGTCCAATTTTATTGCCAGTCACGAGAAAAATGTGTATATGTCATGCAACGGTCAATATAATTGAAGAAAGACCGGTTAATATCGAGAAAAAGTGTAGACAAAATTTTGTCGATTGTGTATCTTTGCCGGGCTGCTAGTCCAGCCATGTTTCACTCATTGTCATGTTTCAAATCAGTTCAGTACTATCGCGGCTCGACCGGAGTGATACCACGGCCTTACAGAAAAGTGGCATGAAACGGTGCTGTGCTGTGTTTCGTTTAGTCAGTGAGTTTACCGGTGGCCCAACTTCCCTATTCCCTCATAAAGGGTGTTGTTTTCCATCAGGTAACCCATCTGCTCGCTTGCCCCCTTAAATATCATAAAAAAAGTAAGAGAGAGTTTTACGGATAATCTATCCAAAACTATTTTTAACAGATGATGTACGGAGAACCTGTCTAAAAAGCTGTGCCTATCAGAAACTTTATCAGTGGCCCTTAAAATAGTAATTAATAGTGTGGAAGTATGGCTGGTACGACAACTATTTTAATTAATTTAAATATTAACTGAATATTCAATTAAATTTTTACAGACGGCTTGGCGTCCGGTGTGCGGAAGACGCCCCCGATCGTCAACAAAAACTATTCTAACATAACAGCTTTTTGCATATTCTCATTCATTTGTTTATCAAATGCCATGTCGTTTCGATCAATTTATAGCCAATCAACGCGTTAGAAAAAAGGGCCTGGAATACATTTTGCATGTGAATGAGCGTTGACGGGTATGATCGGAGCTTCCGCTGCACGCTAGATCGCGCTAGATCACGCTAAATCGCGCTAGATTTTAGTCTGACTCGATATTATGACTAGCGGTCAATTTTTTATCAAGATTTTACAGAAAATGATTTATTTACCAACAATCGGTCACTCGAGATACGAAAGTATGAAGACAGACTCTTCCAAGTTATGGCTATTATTAGCCAAAAATACGAATATTTAGAGAACATGATGTCTAACAATTGCCTTCGTTAATCTCCATCCTTTCAATGTCTCAGTGGATGTCAAATATCAAGTCGACTGGTTGCTTATTTCGAGCGAAGATATAACGAATAACTTATGACAAACAAACTTTTGCATTGATTGTTACAAATCGATGCCTTACTGCCTCAACTTCGTATCTTAAAAATGACTACATTTCAGGAGACAAAAAAAAACTTATTATATTTTTTCCCTTAGTAATTGTACAAAACTAGATATGAGGTTAATTGATAAGTAAATCATTGCCTATCAAATAACCTCATATCTAGTTTTGTACAATGACTAAGAAAAAAAATATAAACAGTTTTTTTTTGCCCAATGAAATGTACCCATTTTTAAGATACGAGGTTGAGGCAGTAAGGCGTCGAAATGGGAATTATTCCGTCTGTATATTTGGTGTCTTCACGGTTGGGTATACTAAACAGACTTTTCTAAAATTTGTTATGGTGCTTTTTATCCCCGAATAATATTCGGCTATCCCGCTATAAGCGGAGTTGTGGGTGTAATCTAGTTTGAAATATTTGTTTGTCTAGAACTTTGGGCGAAGACCTTAAGAATGAATGTCTAATAAACGAGAACCCTTCATTTTACCACCTTAAAATTGCCAAAAACTTCATATTACTCTTGTGTTTATCTTAAAATATTTAACAAAAAGTTTGGTTAGCTTTAATTACCCGACTGCACAAGAAGGGGCGATGTTGTTGTTATGTTTTCGAAAGTGTGTTTTGAATGCATGCATATATGTATGTATGTATGTATGTATGTATGTATGTATGTATGTATGTATGTATGTATGTATGTATGTATGTA
>JAOTAV010021476.1:0-49971 GCA_026546445.1 Cyclargus thomasi
AGTTTTGTGCGAGTGCAGAAACGAGAAATCGTCGAGCTTATCGTACAGATGAACAGAGGAATAATCTTCGAAGTGCAGGAAGATCATTGACTGCTAGGCGGTACGAAGTCGCCGGGTCAGCTAGTTTAAATATATAAGGTGTTACAGATGTAAGTAATACTACCTTGGAGCTCATGTGTTCCCAGTATAGAGATAATAGTGAAAGTAGCTAAGGCTAAAAGCGAACATTTATTCGTTATTTCGAGAAACTCACGTGAATGGCGCGTTAACGCGCGTGAAACTTTATAAATTATTCCGTTTTTTGCAACCATTTTCGATTACTGCACGGTTTCTATTGGCCGTAGCGTATTATTATATACAGCCTATATAGTAAAAAGACTAATCAACACAAACGAATTATTCTGAGATTAACGCGTTTAAACAAACTTCAAAAACGCGTTTAAAAAATCTTTTCAGCTTTATATAATTAGTATAGATTTACTTTTACCTTAATTCCACACAAAAAGAACATTTATTATTTAACATCTTTCTGAAAACATCGTTGCCCCAGCAAGCCGTATTTTGGTCTGATATATCATTCTCTTCATTTTGGATCATTTCCAAATGTCGCTTCGTTACTTCGTAATAATATACCTAAGCTTTGGTACGAGAAAATTTTGTTTACTGTATCATATTTTAAGATTCAAGTAACATCTTTAACAAAGTATAATAATTATGCTGGCTTGGAATGTAGAAGAAAACGCTAGTAAAATGTGAGGCGAGCAACGTTTCATTGTAGGGCAGATCTAAGGCAGAGCTTGGATCTTAAATTCATAAAAAAAAATGTCCCAAATAGTGCTGCCCTCTATGATTGCCGATGTAGAGTAGATGTTAAAACACAATAGCCTGTTTCACTACTTCCTGATAAATCTGGATTAAGCTATCCACAGCTTACTTGATAGATTTTCCATTGTTCAACTGTCAGATAAGTCATGGATAGCCTTTCCGATACTTTTTAGAAGTGGTGAAACAGGCCCCCATTTCCCTTCGTATATTCAACATTATAGCTACGTCTAGCCTCATCAAAGATTATTCACATAGTAATAAAGCAAGTTGCAGGGAGGTGGGTAAAGTTTTCCTTATAAGCACACCACAGTTCCCCTATCAATTGCTTCCATCCCCCTCCGGCCTGCAGCTCTAATGATCCCACTTGTTACGGCTTACCGTGGACCCTAGGCCGTGGTGCACGATGAATAAATTTCAAATTATACAGCCCCGTAATATTTGCAGACAAACAATTTTATGACAGACGGTTTTATTAAACTTGATGAACGTTACGATACAATTTTTTTTGCTTAGTAAATAAGGTTTGTCTCTAATGTTGTCTCATTAAAATTTTCTCGGAAATTTTTTGGTGATTAGGAAACTTGGTGACGTGCGTAAATTAATATTAGTATCGAATTATAATGTTATGTATTTACTCTGTTCTAGAGAGTATTAATATAATTAATCTACACTGTCTTTTTCTACCTTCGAAACAAATTGAAAATATGATTTTATCTTAAATTCTTGCTCGGTTCAAATATAATTAGATGATTCAGGACAAGGTTAAATTTTGGCTGATTTTCTCATTTATTCTCTATAAATATAATATTATGTGTAATAACTTTTAACTTTGGCACAGTTTATTATTTTATCTATATACCTTGAAAAAATTTTAACTACCAAAAAATTTTCTTCATGTTTCGATTAATTAGTATATGATCATTTATAATTTATCGAAACATGATGAACATTTTTTGTGCCTATTGTCTTTTCTGTAATGTAGAAAATGTATGGTATAGGAAAATGCGATACTCGGGCAGACCGGAGCCCTTCTCCGTTCTATCTATTGTATACTCACTGTCGAACTGCTGCGTCGCATGCGCCAGCAGCGAGGCGAAGACGCGGTCGGCGAGCTGCGGCGGCTTGTCGTCGTCGCTGCTGCTGTACCGGTCGCCGCCCCACTCCAGCGAGCGCTGCCGCCGCACGCCCGCCCCGCCGGTCAGCCCGCCCGACAGACCGCTCAGCGACCCCGCCTTCACCCGCCGACCCGACCGCTCCATCTTCCGCATACTCATACCATCTTCCTCGGCAGCTGAAATGAAAAATGCAGTTCAAAAAAGTTCCACAGTGGATACATAACTTATTTCGATGATGGTCCGTGTTGAAAATTTTCCTAAACCTTCTTATTAATAGGAAACTAGGTAAGATGCACGAAAAATATAATTAAGAGGTGGAACATCCACTTTGTAATGTAAGCGTGATAGTGTGGTTTATTATTGCAGCGTTAAGTTACATTGGCAGGCGAGAATTTTAACTTACAAAGAATTAACGTATTCCGACAAAATGACGTAGGACCGTCAGCTGGCTCTCTTTCAATTTCACTTATAGAAATAAAAACAAGTGTAGTTGGTACAAGTTGTTCCGTAAGGCCCAACATAAACAGACCGCGGTGCGTGCGTGTTGCGAGCCTAATCTAAAGGATTGCGCAAGGCTCGCCGTTCCGAGTCGTCCAGACATTTATTGTATTGACTAGGAAGTAGAAACTCCTTAAGTCGTGTTTACACATCTCGACGCTCCGATGCCTCGCTGGACTTCCGAGGTAATTGAAAGAATTAACTTTTGTACCATGGGGGAAATTGGGGCCAGTTGACTGATCTACGTCATTTGGTCGCAATATGTAAATTCCATGTTAGTCGTGATCTATGGACAGACTTTGACGTGACGCGACGCGACCAACGTACCAAGTATTATCCATAAAATGTATCTGTTTCAAGTTCCCTAATAGTACGACAATAAATATGTTTACGATGTATCGTATTCATATTTACGGTCCAAAGTTGAACGTGTTAATAAATAATTTATTTAGTAACATGTTCAATTTGGACCATGAGACCACATTCATAAAATGTTTTATATTAAAATATATTAAGTATGTCACATAAAAAACGTAATTATAGCGTGACGAATTTATACAAAGTAGTAACATAGAATATAATAAAATAGTATAACTATATGTATTATATAAAGACGTACATATATATTTAAAGTCCAAACAAATCTATAATATGCGTTTTTTTAATTATTAGTAATATAAACAATCTGTCTACTAATATAAATCATGCTAAATTTGATTTTCAGCATAATGAATGTTATTCGCTTTTCATATTTTTATGTAGGTAATTAGCCAATTAGGCTTCGCTCGCTTTAAGAAGTATTTTCATACAAACATTCAACTCCTATTTCATTCTCTGGAAATAAAATTTCATAAAACGCTTAAACACATATTTATTTATTTTGAATCAGCTGCTCAAAAGCAAAATTTTAGGTCTCTAACTTAAGAAATGACGAACTTTCATAGAAAATTTATAGAAACTCTAACCTCCATTTCACCCACTTAAGGGTAGAATTTAAAAAAATGCTTTAACTTCCCATCCATCCATTTATTTTGAATCAGTAGCTCAGAATTAAAATTTCATGTCCTTAACTGAACAAATGACGAACTTTCATACAAACTTCAAACCCCTATTTCACCCCCTTAGGGGTAGAATTTTTAAAATAACTTTCTTAGCGGGCGTCAACCCCATAAACAATACTACTTACCAAATTTCATGGCTTTAGCTTTAACAGTTTTTGTTCGGCGAATATAAATCAGTCAGTCAGTCAGTCAGTCAGGACTTGTTATTTTATATATGTATAGATGATGACGCTCGTCGTAGCAGCGCACATTATTGTCACAGTGAAGATATTCAGATACAATGTATGCACTTCCGCCCTGTGTTTGAAATAGATACCGACAGCCAAGCAGCTCTTGACGTGTGCTAGGGCTGCCTCTTTTTATTAGTACTTTAATACGCGACCAAAAGTAGATAGGTCTGATGTGTTTATATCTGTCAAAACTAAAAAAAGCGTTCCAAGACAACATAAATATGACGGTTTTTCATTGTCATGTCAAAAGCGGAATAATATCGTCCTATATAATATAAATCGAAACTACGTTTTTGACTCGAAATTATTTAGCGAGTGCATAATAATTTAATATAACAATTATTACATTATCATACATTCATATTGTAAATCTGTAGAAATGAAAATTCTGTACATTACGGAACTGTTTACCGCTGCCTGATAAAGTTTCTGTTAGGCTATCCACATCGTTTTTGACAGATTCTTCATACAACATTTTTCAAATAAAGTTGTGGATAGACTATCTGTAAGCGATGAAACCGGCCCTAAATATATTCAAAAATAATAAGCTACGTCGATATAGAAGCCAAAAATGTAATTTGTTTTTTGTAACACAATATCATTGTTTACTAAATCTAAGATTAACAAATTATTCAAATTACGAGACACAGAAATTCATAAAAATGTAGATATTTAACGACCAGAATATTTTAGAACTCGCGTTCTTAATCGAAATATTGTTTCAATATACAATATAACTTTTTGGTAAATCTTTATATATCTGTTTTGTATCCACATACACAATAAATGAAAGAATACTTTCGTTATTCAGTAATTAGGAGCGGTATCTAGTCGTTAAGCTCGTGTATCGGCCACTATAACCCGTGTTGTGTTCATAACAATATTGTGTCGAAATGTTCCAGTAATTTGTATGATACGCCGGTACATTCGCTCTGAAATCTCATTTTCGTTGGCAAAATAAGCTCACGCGGTTTCGTCAGGAATTTAATAAACCCCGATTGCGGTTAATCATTGTTACTTGGTTATTGTTACTTGAATTATATTGTTAGATGCAATACCATGAGAAGCGAAAGTATCATATTGCAAATAGTTTTGTTTTCGTAAATTGGCTGTCTAAAATTAATAGCCAGTAGGAATGGCAAAGTCCTGCCATTGTGTATGAAATATTAGTAAGGTATATTAAAAAATATATAGTATGTATCAATAGTATAATACTTTATGGCAGTGTAGGCATTCCTTTTATAAAAACACTACGAAGGTAGCGGTAAAAGCAAAAAAAAAAATATTTTTGTTTTGTACGATTAACCGCCCCTGCGACTTAGGTTTGCCGAAACAACACACAGTAAATATATATATACATACATACCCTAAAGTATCACTTACTTTTCTTACACCCTGTATATTATCCGCTCAAGTTTCTAATTCTAAGCACATGTGCGTACATATTTATTAAATAGTGCCTAAAATACATTGTTACAAGTTGTGATACAACCTGAAACGAAACATCCACTTCTGTGTGACCGTGACACAGAATGTTATTGCAACAGAACCTTTCGTTTCAACAACACTCGACTTGTTGTGTGACTTGGCGAAAAATGCAACAGAGCTTTCAGCAAACTATACCCCGTATATACCTAACCGTATGCATTTAACAATGCCACAACATTTTTGGATAAGGTTTTATACCTAAGTGGACAAGAAACGAAATGTGAAAAATATGAAAAACAAATTATTATTAAAAAGTCTTTAAAAATGAATCTGATAAAACACAAAACGGATTTACGACTCACTGAAGAATAAAATATGAAATATATTCTGATAGCATTTAAAACAATCTTTCGCAATCATTTTCATAGTCAATGAACCAATTTAATTTATTAAAACCTGTATATTTGCATCAGTCACACTCACACCCTATCGACGCGGCTATCAAATTATATTAATACTAAATATTGATGTTATCATTCATCATATTATGACTGGATGGTATATTAATTGGCTAAATACTCATTTGGGTTAATTTATATCATGTTTTAATGAAACGCCCTACAGCTAAAATAAGGATAGGACATTTCCATATTCGATGCTATGATATTATTTAATGATCGAAAGTTAGGACAAACGCGGTAAAACAATATGTTAGCGCGATGTGTGTCGGCACAGATTGAAGTCTACGGGTTCTATTCCCGTTAATTAGATTTTCCTGAACCTTGGAAATGATTGGTATATGTATTAATAGCTAAGTGTAATTAAGAAGGCAGTAAATACAAACTAAAAGAATAACGAGCATCCATACTTAATACTACATATAGTAAAGCATATTCATTTGTTTGTCCACGCCCTTATGAACTAGTTGAAAAGACAGAAAAACATCAAGTTCCAATACCACGCGAGCGAAACCGTGAGAAAAAGCTACTTTTAAATAAACCAGTGTTGTTGGCTTCGAGACGTGACGTCTGTCTACATAGGGATCTCGAACAAGGAATCAATGCTTTAGATCTAGAATGTAGATTTGTCTATACTATGTGCTTGACAGCTTCGAGTACAAAACACAGCGGTATTCCAACTCCCACCGTTTATTTCAAAGAGCGAAATATGTTAAATCTAATATTATCTTTCTTTTTCTTGGTGAAATTCAAACGCAATTTAAATTTAATAGAGATGGGTAGGTTATATTGTGCATAATATCAGACAAAAAAATATATTGTAATATTCCATTGCCTTAAACTGCAAGTGTTCGCTATAACGTTAAGTGAAGCTGACATCCAAACAGTACAGTATTGAAATTATGAACAAAACATTCTACAATAATATTTTTAGTAATGAATGCTAAAAAGTGAACAATGGCTTGTAGAACGTAGCCGAAATGCATTAAAAGCGATCCGCTTATATCGCGGTTGCCTGTCACGTAGAAAATAAGCGTCAAGCCAATAGGGAGCAAGACAAGCATGAGAAATATGAGCCGTACGCGCCCGCCTATATTAAAACTGCATCTTGAACTCGTTCGCTGATCTTAATACATTAAGGCGAATACATGCGCCAACGGCCTTAGCCATGCATTCGAAGTTTCGAACCTCTCCCCACACTAACAAGAAAGAATATACAATTAATAAAAATAAGAAATAATCATTGCTCTATCGGTAGAGATTATAGTGTTACTTAAATTGTATTGTATAAAACAAATCGTTTTTCTTAATCGACAGGCTTCGTAGTTTATGCTATTATTTACAAAAAATCGATGTCCACGTACATTTTTTCGTACATTTTTTTCTGATGAACTATAACCTTAGGGATAAATTCCTCGCTAGTATAATCATAAATCATTCTATGACATAATACATATTTTGGCTAATGTGCTTAACTTTTTAACATACTTACAAGAAGTTAAACTTATCACGCTGGCCCATGTACAAGCCTTAAACTTGTTCGTTTTATACATTAAACGTACGGGTTACAATACCCCACGTATAGGATTTCAGAATACTTTCAGCGTAGATCTAACTTAGGTTTACATTAGAGACTTACAAATCCTTACTACTATTATAGGAACAAAAGTGTATTTCTTCGTCATTTCTTCACGCCCAATCGACTTGATTTTTGACGTAGACTTAGGTAGAAGGATGAAGAAATTTTACTACTTTTTGTTTAAAAAAAAATCTTCTTAAAAGAAACTTTTATGCTAGTGAAGCCGCGGGCGAAAGGTTGTTCATCATATCTTAAACATTCACAATATTATTTATTATAATATCACAAAATATAAATACAATAATATGAAATATTTGAGGGCCTGTTTCACCGCTTACAGATAGTCTATCCAACTATCTGTATGCGGCGGATCGCTGTTATAATATATTTTTTTTTATATACATAAAAAGTGTTCTTTTTTACATGGCAAAAACCATCATAATATTATATTCACGAGTATTGATACACACTATAAGTATCGTCATCTTCGTTTAAAATAGAACTATTCATGATTCAAGTATTTTTAAAGTCTAGATTATAGACGAAGTTTTTTGGATTTTTCATTTTTACTTATGGTGTTGTGTGTGTTAAGGCAAATTTTACAGCGCCTCCAGCGGTCACTTGCGGAATTAAAATTGGAGACAACAGCTCTGTAGCCACTATGAGTTTGAAGTTATAGTAACTTCAAACTCATGGTAGCTACAGAGCTATTTTCTCGAATCCACAGTCTCGGGACTTAATCCCAGAGCCTGCTTTAATCAGGGAATTCTCTTACAAAATAGATTCGTACACGATCTTTGAATCTGAGGAGCTTGACATAGTTTTATACTGATGTTATAATGATAAAATGGCGTCCGCAACTCGGTTATGCATATATTTGATCATCGCACAGGAACCGTTCATTTTAGGAAACCTCCGACTACTCAAAACAGCATCGCGAAAAAGGTTTTGCTTGCCCCGCAATGACGGGTCAATTTTTTGGAATCGTGTTTGGATATAGAATTTTAGTTTCGATATTGGACTTATTAGATACGGTGGTAATTTTGTTGGACCAATTTAAAGATTTAGAAAAAAAATCTAGCATGTCACCCAGCAGCAAAAGATTAAATATTCTAATATTTAATCTTTTGCTGCTGGTAGAATATACGAGTGACAAAATTGTCCATTCAAAGAGTACGTGTGAATTTCCTGGTCCATTTAGTAAATGCACAAAACACAGCCTCAAATAATTATATGCGATGCTCCCATAAATCATTCACAGAACCAATTGTCCAAGAAATTACTAACACTGTGTCGTATTAATTCTGATACGTCGTGTCGGTTGATTGCATTTGTAAAACGCCTGAATGGACGGTTATATGAGTACATGATGTAACTCGTCCGCACCCAGTACCGGCTTTAGCAATACCAGCGCCCTTGGCGAAATTCCGTCAGCGCTATCTAATTCAAAATTTATAAATAAGGCTGCGTTACTGACTGCGACTCCGATTTCAATATAGCATGCGGCGCCCCTTTTCATCTGACGCTCTGTGCAGTCGCCAACCATCGCACCCTCCTAACGCTGCTATTGATTACACTGCCTTAAAATAATGCCTATTTCTTTAGCGCCCCCTAGTTTTTATTGAAAACTGCGTATAATAGAAAGTGGCATTGTAGTCAGTTTAATAACTAATTACAATGCCACTTTCTATTATAGCAAGTAGCACCTCTTTTCATCTGGCGCCCTGAGCGGACGCCCAGCTTCACTTCCCGCTTATAACGCCGCCTCTGCTCACACTGCCATATTACCATAATATTGCCTGAGACAGATATCAGCGCTGAATTAGGAGTTAATTAATTTACGACACACGGTAATTACATATACAATAACTTACTCGCATATTGAGCTCCATGAATTATGGCTACGTCCGCTCATAGTTATTGATTGTTTTGATTTAATGATACAAAGATAAAAAAATTGAATCATTGTCATGCTTAGTGGTTTACGTGTGCATTGTAATTGTAGCTATTTGTTCGAGCGCCTATGGTGTAAAACTAAAGTTTTTATTTTACAAAACTACAGTTTTTGTAGGCGCCTACACAGGCCTACGAGAAATTTTCACGTCACTTTGTAGTAATTCGTACAGTGTCCAGAAGGATTATCGAAATATCTTAAGAAACTGGAAAAGTTAGCAATGGGTACGTCAACGCTACTAGTTTAATAAGCTCTACATTTGAAAAAGTTTTTTTTTTAATATCTATTGAAGTTTTAAGGAAATACTAGCTTTTGCCGAATCTAAAAAACCGCGTGAGGATGTAATTTTTAAACAGACATTTTTATTTACCATAAGTACTCTATATTAGTCTACACCGTTTCAATTAAGTCTATACTAAAAATCAAGTCGTCGGTTGCTTTATTAGGGCGTAGACAAAGGACAACCAAACAAACAAACACATTTTCCCATTTATAACATTAGAATCGACAAATCTTTAAGTACTATATTCGAGGTTCGATCTCTTCTCATTTTAGTTTAATGGAAAGTGTAACAATTCATGATAACCTTAGAATATTCCGGTAGGTAGTAGCAGCACACGTGCGAGTTTGTATTATTTGGTGAGCCTTTATAGGCAACACCATCTGCCGACAGATCTAATCTCCATGACTATTGAGCCCCATGGCGATGTAATTGGATATACGTAGGCGGTACTGCGACTCGCTGGACGAGCGGGACGTGATAATGTAATCCGCTGAGAAACTAATCTGATATCGAGACGAGCCAGGCATGAACTTCACGTCACTCATAGCCGGGGAGAGGAGAGTGATATTTTGGTAGTAGCTCGAGCGTCGTGGAGACCTAATACCATTTGTAGATTGGGTAAAACGTTGAAAAAAATAATGAGAGCAATTTTTGTTTTAGCGGTGGATTAAGAAGGTCCATCGATTTTAAGGATATAAAAAGAAATTTTTTTGAAAAAAATGTTTTCATTGAACATTTCTGGACGATTTTAGATAGCAAAGCCTTAAGCTTTTGTTGAATGTGACATAAAATATCTGAGATGTTTGGTTATGAAAATATGAGGCTTTGTTGTTCTACAGTTCTACTTGTTATTACAGGCTTACCTTACGGTTTCAATCATCAGCGCTTTATGTGGATATATTCTTTGGCGTATTTTAACACTCCTTAACTTAACTATATACTTTTGGTACTTAAAATTAACTTTTAAAGAACAGAACTAACTAAGGAATCTGATTTTTATACCATGAAAACCAGAAAGCCTACACTAGCTTAATCTGATGCGCTCGAGTAAATCCAAAATTCCTCTCTTGGGCTCCCCTACTATTAATTGGGTTGCATTTAATCCCTCACAATGCAACTTAGACTCCTGTCCCGAGCACATTAGTGTCTAGCTGTGGCTTTACGATGAGTTTGAAGCAATCGTTTTATCGTCTATAGCGATTACGTAAATTTTTAGTATGGGAAAATTTTACAGCGCCCCTAGCGGTCACTTGCAGAACTAAAATTGCCATCCTAAAATTATAAAATCTTACGTAGTCACTTTCGAGTATCGACAAATTGTTTTGCTTATAATATGCTTTAGCTAGATTTTAACGTCACAACTCGTTATACAAAGTACGGAAAGTAGAGAGATAATCGCATAAAAATGCGAGTTTCACATTCCCGCGAGGATCTGACGACCCTAATTTTACACTCGGCTAATTCAATAATGTACACCGAAAAGAATATAATTCAATTCTGTCACAAATACATGGCCCGCCCCGAATTTCCTTTGAGAGATCGAGCGTGCATCCTCCGGCTGCGAACCGGCACGTCTCGCAACTTTGGAATTCCAATTTTGAAAAGTTTCCCAACGAGGGACGGTATTGACAGCGCCGAGACATACTTATAGCAGAATAGGTCAGCCTGTCGTGCCTCGTGTCATCAACTTTGGACAATATCTGCGAAAAGCGATATAGACAAAGGTCTGACAAGTCACCCAGAAAATTAAACAACAGTTTGACTACAGACTGCCTGTCGATGTAGTCAGTTCAGTAATAAAGTCTTCAATGCTCTGCAATTACCGGTGACAGCTATAATTGGTTGATTGAGGCAAAACTTAAACTATATCGTGAATGCCGACCAGTGAAGACTCAAATTCAATTAAATTTGTAACCAGTTTATATTTACTGATAAATTTGCTATTAGGGAAGTTGATTCATATACAGATTGCGGACCTAAGTAATTTGGTCTGTCGAAAAAATAATATCCGTTACCATATTCCGATCAAATTTTTATTTTTTAATACCTCGTAACTTTTTAATTTTTGTAATTTATTTGTAATGAGATTATTCCATCTACGACGTAGTACAAAATGCCATATTGTACTTACTACATTTGAAATATCATCAGCTGAGACAGCTAGTGGTCTATCAAATTTTGTAATATAATAAATGTGTCCCACTTTTCAAAAGCGGTCTGTCAGTTTCGAAGCTGTACTATGCAAACAAATTGAACATTATTATATATATTAAAAAAAATATTGAAGCATTGTGGGACAAAAGTTATCGAATCACTACAGTACTCTCGCAAAATATATAGGTTAAGCTTAATTTTTTATATTATTCATTTTTATATTTAACCTTAAGAAAAAGATAACAATAAAAATATTAACTCAGTATTTTATTACGTCCTTTAGTATACTAATTTTAGAATACAGGCTACCTGTATTCTAAAATTAGTTATACCGCTCTTCAATAGATGGCAGTAAATAAAACTATTGTGGATGTGATGAAACGCCCTCTGTTCATTTTCTTATGAACTACGAAGTCATAATATTGTTGCAGCGCCATCTAGTGGAAAAGCTTTGAATTACTTGTCACGGTGAATTGGTGAGTTTGGACGATAAGTGAACCATCCTCGACTAATCTGCCCAAGTTATGAACCATAAAAGTTTTTACGCTGACCGTAGTCTACAGGTTGTATGCTTATGTTTTCTATTAGAGGACGAAGGAAGTATGATTTCTTGTCTATAAAAAGACAAGAATAATTTAAGACATAGTGTTAAATTTTTATCGTTTTAATAAGGATACCTTCTTATCCTAATTAGTTATTTGATTTTTACGTACCTACCATCTGGCCCTGGTAGGGTCTGTCTGATAAAACTCAATGAGAGTTACACGGCTAACCTAGACGGAATTAGACGATATGAATTTCGTTTTAAAAAAGACAAAAACTGAAATTGACATTGTCACCATTTCTTAGTAGTATTATGCAATGAAAAAAAAAATTTACAAAGAAGTTGGATTGATTACTTTTCCCTGTGTCGGAGTCAAAAGACGTTCGAAAAAGGATACTGAAACGGACTCAAGGGGATTGAAAACTGAAAAAAAAACAGTCAATAAGCAAATAAGCTGCACTAAACATATAACTCATTGGTATATATATTATTAAATAGGACATGTTTATTATGAACCTAACTTAATCTTTGCAATTTATAATTATGCTCGTACTAACTTTCTAGGCATCATATTCCTCTTTTTAAGACTAACTGGGAATGAAGAAAAGTTTTTAAATATTTTTACGCTGTAAGAGATGTGATTTGTAATTTTCCTGAATAAATGATGTATTATATGTAACATGGGGGAGGTTGAAAGAGAGCCAGCTAACGGATCTACGTCATTTGGTCAGAAGTGCGCAATATTACTAGCTTCTCTGATTGTACAATCTGGTTTGTACAAGATATGTACAATACAGATTGTACAAGCTAAGCCAGATTGCGAACCTAAGTAAATTGGTCGCATTATGTCAAACCCAGCAGATCACGACATACATGGAATTCACATAATCTGACCAAATGATTAGGCCCGTCAACTGGCTCTTTTTTAATTTCCCTCATTATATATAAAATATTGTAGAGGTATTATGCCTTCTTGTATCATATACTAAGTAAACAATTAATTTCTCATTGGAGCAAGCAACAATGGCTGGCACATATATCAAATCTAGGCTAGAATAACGTTATGTTATTAAAGAGAAGAGCTGTTGTTACATAATTCAAATCGCAATCACAAGTAGTTCCCTGGCTTTAGCGCTGAGCAGCGCTCAACGATTTTGTCGCAGCATATCTACCGCTGCAGCAGTGCACTCCATTCAGTGAGATCATCCAGCGCTGTAAAGCGCTACACTCTATTGTAACATCTAACGCTTAAATATATTACCGGTTTCGCGTAAACCCACGGCAATATATTTGCGTGAGTCACAAATACTAATAGAACAAAACAGATTCCGTTCAATGCAAGGTATTACATAAATTCAAACTCATTCGTAAGGGACCATCCATAACGTAAGTCAAGCAAATTTCATGATTTTTAGGTGTCACAGGTAGTATAATTTCTAAGAAATATTATGACATCACAAATTTGCAATTTAACTTAATTTGATTGTAGCCACCACTATATTTTATATTTCAGTATTAAATTTATAAAATTTGTAATGCGATGTCACAAAACTAACGACCCCTGTCCCGTGTCACACCATGGCATACTTCGTATACCCCCTCCCCCTTTACGTGTGACGTACTTAATGGATGGTCCCTAATTAATAGGCACTTTATACAGGCAGTGGCTTTTAGCTTAATCTGACATCAGTATAGCATGAGTCTGAGACTGACGACAGATTGATGGCTGAAAAAGTCCCTGATACAAAATGATCAGTACGTCTATCAATCAGTTAGATTGTCAGACAATTTTCCGTTATTCCTGACCCAACTGACGGACTAAACTGATGTCAGATCTAGCATCTATCCTCTACAAATAATGGTCATATACAATTTTGTCAAAAATTATAAAATACGGATAAATAATACTGATTAGAGTAGTCGAGCTACGAGGAGAAATATTTTGTAATAATAATTATTATTTTTTTGTAGGCGACCGCTAATAAGAGGCACTTTACAGAGGTATGAGGTACTAAATAACAATAATTATTACTTCGTCACGCATAAAGTCACTTAAGTCGGGACACATTAGGCATAAATAATATTTATGTCATATCATGACTTATGAGGACAAACGTAAGCGGGGCCTTCGTAGCCAAGTGGATGTATGCTACGAGGGTCACACTAACACTGGTTGTACTGTAAGCATTAGAATATGAAATGTAACGTAGAAATTCGTATTTATATACAATGAAGTGTTAAAGCGTCCGTGGCCTAGTGGGTAGGACTTTTGGTTCGCACTCGCAAGGGTGCAGGTTCGAAACCGGGTGGAGGCGTGTGCCAATGAGACATTTTCCGATCTCAAGGACATAATACAGATGCTCATTGCCACGGGAGAGCCATGCTTTAGAATGAATGGGCCGGCTCGGATGATCATCGTGGTATCAGAAGTAATACCACGGCATCACGGAAAACGTGAAACGGCATTATGTTGTTTTTGGTTCAGTTGGAGTTGGAGTAAGTTTACTGGTGGCCCAACTTCCCTAATCCCCTATCCTTATTACCATTCCCTATTCCCTTATAGGGGGCCGGGAACGTACTTACGACTTTTCGGATGTCAGGAGTGTCCATGGGCGACGGCAGTTGCTTTCTATCTGGTAACCCATGTGCTCGTTTGCCTCCTAAATATCACAAAAAATATATACAAATACTTATGTATGTTCACTTATTACCGATTTATATAATAACGATGCCTTCCTGACTCAACCTCGTATCTTAAAAATGGCTACATTTCAGGAGGCAAAAAAAACTGATTATATTTTTTTCTCAATAACTGTACAAAACTAGATAGGAGGTTATTTGATAAGTAAATTGTTACCTACGAAATAACCTCATATTTGGTTTTGTACAATCAGTAGGAAAAAATATTATCAGTTTTTTTCATCCAATAAAATGCCATTTTAAAGATATGAGGCTGAGATAGTAAGGCATATTTTATTTTACTAGAACCTGTATTCCTTTACACCCTAACAGAAAGAATAGATAGTAAGATCTAGACTCTTTTTGGTCTTAGGAAAACATAATTTTGGGTACAAAATAATCGCATTGTCTTTTTCTTATTTATTCGAAGCCACAGGCAAAAAATATTAATTCATTAATATAGTTCATTTTCTTTATACATCAAAATATAGGTGTTCAATATGTACTTACAATATATTTTTCAGACACTTTAAAATTTATACGACTACATCGTTTTCTGAACTCTTATTGTTTTACGAACAGTGAACCCCATATACAAGACTCTGCGCGGATTGTAAACAATATATCGACAAAGTTTTACCGTTATTGGAACAGTTATTGAGTGCAACGAGGAACTCTTGCGAGATAACTTTTATGTGAGCATTTGCGTGAGTGGACGATCGCCAGCAATAAAGATGGCGTTTAATTAAGATAGTGCGGCAGTCGGAGTGCTGAGTGAGAGTTTTTTTTTCACATTCGACCGTGAACGCGTTTCGTGTTTACTGAGATTTTATATGGGATTTGTATAATCAGAGAAGTTGAAACAGATACAGATCGTAGATCTAAGTATTTGGTCGAGTCATGTCCCGATAGATCGCGACTTATATGGAATTGACATATTCTGACCAAATGACGTAGGTCCGTCAACTGGCTCTCTTTCATTTTCCCCCATTATACATGTGACCGTAAGCATCGCTAGATGGGGTTGTACAAATCCTATTAGATTTTAATAAACGTAGAATCGGCCGAATGTGAAAAAAAACTCGCATTCGGCTCTCTAGAAACATTGACAAGAATTGTTAAGATATTTTTCACTTTCTGCGTAAAACTTTATAAATAACAATAAACTCCCACACCGGTTTCAGTGACGGTGGCCGCTTTCATAGAAACTAAGGCTAAGCAGGAGTAATTTTGTAGCGTCCAAGTGTGTGCGCAGTATAAAGAGCCCTCTCTCTTCCTTTACTCTTATAAAACAGATACGACTGGTGAGAGATCAGGCGCAGGACATCATCTCACTTGTCTGGCGATCACATGATCAGCCTGCATTGTCCAAAACAAAATGTTTCCAACGCAAGCATCAAACCCACGACCTCCAGGACAAGAGCCGAGCTCTGCACCGCTAGACCACGGAGGCGTCTCTATAAACTTCTATTTTTAAACATTGTGAACTACCCGTTTTTAAAACATTTTTATTACTGCTCGGCTCCTATGGGTTGCAGCGTTTTTCAACTCCGTCCTAGTTCCTGAGATTAGCGCATTCATACAAACAAACAAACTCTTCAGCTTAATATTATTAGCATAGATAACATACTGGTCACCAAGTATAATCGTACATTTCAAGAAGTCACTTCTAGCGATTAACAATATAGTTTTTAATTCATTAGATTACAGGTTGTGGTTTCTTGAATAAAATTACTTCCACTGAGCTTATACGTTTTATTTTCTCACTCAACAAACTTTTTAGACTGCCTTTACAAGGCAAAAATTTTAAGAAGGAAGTGACAATCAGTGTTGTCCGTACATTTTTATTAAATGGCCAGTATAAAAAAAAAACTTGTCTGAAAAGAGTATATTATAATTTTTTTTTGTTATTACAAACTACTGGGCGATGACTGCTCAGCGCAAAAATACTTCTATCGTTTTTTTTTCATTAACAATACCCTATGTAAAGGACATAGGATGTTTTTATTTCACACCCGGGATTAAAATTATCAAAATCGGTCCACTGGTTTATTCGTGATCGTGTTACATACATAGACACAGATATACTTTCGCGTTTAAAACATTAGTATAGATTAGTTTTTAGAATAAATAAAATAGAGTTTAGTTTGATTTGTTATTCGTATGGACAAGATCCTGCCGCGCCATGAGTATGTTAATTTCACAGTGCCTAAACTGACTCATACACACCCTAAAATACTATCATTTTGTTTTGAAACAGCCTGTATACCTTCCATACTAATATTATAAATGCAATCGGTGTTTGTTGGTCTGTCCGTTACGTCTTCACGCCACTAAGCGATTTTTCTCAAATCTAGTATGTAGATACTTGAGTACCGGGGAAGGAAATAGGATACTTATTATCCCGAAAACATGTACGGTTCCTGCGCGATAAACTATTTTCGGCGCATCGGAGTTCATCATCTCGTTTCAAAATAAATGCACCATTACCACAGCGGTAGATTCCACTCGAAACACTTTAAAGTTGGTGTGTGGATTTCAGTTGATTAGGTAACTGACACTGAACCTTAGCGGGAATAAATCGGAAATTAGATTTGCCATCCACGTTCTGTATGCTTGTTTGCCTTCATCATCAGCAGACCTCTGTTATGTCGGCTACAGGATTCTTTAACTACTACTAAAAGGTAGAAGGTGAGAGGACTATCGTACATTATATCGAAAGCATTTCTTCATTTTATATCAAAAGTTTTAAAATATCTTCATATTAAAGTATGACAATTTTTTTTTTTATAATTATTTATTAAAAGATCTATCTGCTGTATATAGTACAATCTCTCTTCGTAGGGCTGCTGGAAGAAATTTCTTGTAGAAATAAGCAGATCCTTTGTGTCGTCTTTCCGTGTCAATTGTTATATTGTTAATGTTTCCTGTGCACAATAAATTATTTAATAAATAAATAAAAGAATTTTAAGACACTAGCTAAACTATCATTACAGCATATTTGTACTAAAACTTTTCAAAGATATCCCGTGTTGACAAAGTTTGAAAACAAAAGCAAAGTGACACTATATTTAAACGATATAACTTAATAAAGTGCCTTGCCGCTTTTTGCTAAAATACTTTTTGTTTTACAGTTTTACGAACGCCGGTCGAGCACCTCGTTGGCCTTATTGCGAATTCAGGAAGTGCATTTTCAGCTTATGTCGCTGTTAATTAGGATTTCGTAAAGAGCTTTACCGTACTGAGTTAATTTAAGAACAGATTTTATGAAAACAAGACGCAATGTAAGAAGAAAGAAGGATTAAAATGTAAAGTGGAAACTGATTAAAATGTATACACAGATATGTAACATAACATATGTAAGTATACAATTATGTGTACTGGCGACATGTTAAAAACTCCCGAATAAATGTAATAATTATGATTTTATTTTATTCAGTGGTATTCTTCGCTACTTTCTTTTTTTTATATTTAGGGGCCAAAAGAGCAGACGGGTTACCTGATGGAAAGCAACTGCCGTCCCCCATGAACACTCACGTCATGCAAAGACTCGCAAGTGCATTGCCGGCCTTTATGAGGGAATAAGGAATACTAAGGCTACGGACGCTCTAAATGTAACTAAGCCGGAATTTCGGTTTTGCAACATTATGCAATTTTGAAACGTATTGGCGTTGTGGATGACAAAATATACTGGCCTGGCTCACTTTCTGACTTACTTATGGCATTAAGGTTTTTAAGTATAAGATTCGTTACGATTCTGGCCCTACTGCGTTAGTCCGTAATACGCCGTCACCGTCAACGAGATTATATTTTCGGTCTCATTAAATGCCACTGTATACATGTCTTACATTATATTTTCAGTCTCATAAAATGCCACTGTATATTTGTCGTACATTATATTTTCAGTCTCATAAAATCCACTGTATATATGTCATACATTATATTTTCTGTCTCATAAAATGCCACTGTATATATGTCATACATTATATTTTCGGTCTCATAAAATGCCACTGTATATTTGTCATACATTATATTTTCAGTCTCATAAAATCCACTGTATATATGTCATACATTATATTTTCGGTCTCATAAAATGCCACTGTATATATGTCATATAGTGGCATTTTATGAGACCGAACAGCGGTTTCATTTTGATCTGCGTCCTACAGAAATGACATGGACGCTAGAGCAATGTCGTTATGAAATGAAACCTATAGACTAGAACGTTAAGTTGCATAATCGGTTCTATATAATCTCGTTGATATTGACGGGGTGCGATGGACTAATGATCAAAGGTAAAGGATCAAAAGAAAAATGATCAGGCTGCACAGTATATAGGACTCCTAGATTTTACATAACTGTTACAAAACTTAAAAGCTAACTTTATCCGTAAAGAACACATCCTAAAGCTTAATTCTTGTTTAATTATTATTGTAGGAGCTAATTCAACCTTGAAGCGTTTCTCATAGAATCAAAGCGCTAGCTAAATGTCCAAAACCCGACTGCAGGCACCATTGCAATTTAAACATCACGGTATCTAGAATGGAAAGGTAAAAGTAATTCACCGCTGCTAGTGATTGTAAGTGAGTGTGTATGTTTGTTACTTCTTCACGTTTTGGCTAGGGCGATTTAGATACAATTTGACATCGAGTTCTCAGACATTCTGGATTAATAAATAGGCTATATGCAAAGCGAGCAAAGCAACCAACAAAAGCTAGTTATACATTATCATTAAAATTATATACCACTGATAATATTAAGTCTTCACTTAACGGCCTCAAGTCTAAAGCGAAGTCTCTAAAAAACATAAATGTTATACAATCTGCCTCGCCAGAGGCCATTTCGTCCAGGAAATTAATTTATCTCATATTATTATGTAAAAGACGAGAGAATCGTGAAGAAAAGCTTATAATATTGTAAGAATATAACGCTTATCAACTTAGTCAAATGCGTTTTTAAATTTTTGAAGAGTTTGCCTACAAAGTTTATTTTAGGCGAAGTATGTGGGGCATTCCCGAAGTCGAACGTGCATTTTTTAGAGATTTTAAATTTTAACGTTCCAAATAACGTGACTCCTCAATTCGTATTTTATTCCGTCCATTTTGAGCCGTTACGAAATAAAAAGTGGGAATTATTTGACTGCAGTACAGAAATATATAAAGGATTGAAGACTTAACAACTATTTTTTAACAGCTGACGATTTTAAAGTTTAAATAACATCAAACAACGATATATTTCATATTTACACTTTGCAAGCTTATGCTTTATTCTGCGAAAGTAAAATCTTTTTACCTGTCCTTTAATTTCAAATACCTTCGGTTCACGGTCAAAAGACTATCTCACAAAGCATCTTAGACAAAAAAAGATTTAGATAGGTGCGGCTACTTGCAGCTGACAGTGCGATAGTGTGAGTCCCATTACAGGCAAATTATGGGGCCATTATAGTCCGCGCGTCCTGTCCCCGCCCGCCCCGGTCGCCCCGCCCGCCTTGAGTTACGTCCGCCCCGGGTCAATGGGTTTTATGTACGAAATCCTTTCCAACACTTCGCCTAATACATTCTCACATACGATTACAGATACAGAAGAGACAGTAATGGAATTGAGAGTTTAACTACTACCTATGTTCCGAATGAGCTATCTACAACATATCTGACGGATGAAATATGAAAAATCTATCCAATTAGTTGCGCCACATCCTGAAAAGTGTCCAATAGACTACTATTTGACACTTTTCAGGATGTGGCGCAACAGGCGCTTACATGTTAAAACTTTACTCTGTAATTGGTAATATCTAAATGCATAATACGAATGCTCATTGCTGTGGGAGAAAACTGGCGTGAAACGGCGTTGTGATCTGTTTCGTTCAGTGAGTGAGTTTACCGGTGGCCCAACTTCCCTAACCCCTTAGCCCTATTCCCATTCCCTATTTCCTCATAAAGGTCGACGACGCACTTGCGATTCTTTGGATGTCGCCAGTGTCTATGGGCGACGGCAGTTGCTTTCCATCAGGTGACCCGTCCGCTCGCTTGTCCCCTAAAATATCATAGAAAAACAAAACATGTATAAGGCAATTTCAATATAATTGTTATATTTAAGCGATAGAAATATATTAAATTTAATACATAAGCCAACATTTTAAAGCCTTGTGGTCGATTGGTTTTGTTCTTTTTGTCATATAAAATTAGTACAGTAATAATACAATAATTATTTCGATACAAAATATTTAACGTGTAACCAAATACGTTAATGACAAATAATATATTATGTGTTCGGATAACGTTAACGTAATATGATGAGGCAGCACATTATATTCATTTTATAATATATTGAAAGCAACAAGGGTTTAGCCTCACATCGTACACAGTTTAGTATAAGTTTAAAGTTTGACGAAGTTTACCCATTACCAAGTCACTTAATCATTTGTATTACTTATAATTTTGTCGAGAAACTACGCAAACGGTTAGGTTGTGACATTAACGTACCTGCTATTAATATGTAAAGTTTCTTCTCTGACAAACTTTGTGAAGATCAAGCGACAGCAGTTAATTAATACAGGATCAAGAGTCCACAGCAGCTCGAACTCTCAGTTGGTCGTATTTTTAAAATTACGTGGGGTCTTCGAAAGGATTTAAATCGTGTAAAAATTTACACAAATAGATATATTGCGTATCATTTTTATGTCTATTATCGTTACTTAATCCATAATCAATCAGATTAGAACAAACAAATAATAATTTTATTAGAAATAATAGTCTAAACAGGCAATATAAAAACAGATGTCAAAAATGTTTAATTTTAGAGTATATAAAAAAATTTTTTTCATTAATTACAATAAATCAATAAAAGTAAAAACATTATTAACACACAACACATGCACGTAAGCTCTAATTATGTAGTAAAGGAAACTATCTAAAATGATAAAATGCTACGATTATTTTAAATATAGTTTTTTTTTTTCGTTTTTTTCAAACTCTGGTCTTTAAAAGGCGACCTGAGAGTTAAATGTACACTAGCTACGTCCTTTTTAAAACAAAAAATAATTTTAAAAATTTTGTTTAAGGGAATATACAAGAAACTAAATTTTTCGCCAATTATTTGTCCTTTGCTTAAAAATATCACTATTAGTTGTTTACATCGCAATGCAGCTGCATGGTAGTTACCATCCCTCATATACAACGTCTGAAGAGTTGCAGGTACGTAGCCGGCTTTTTAAATGAGAATACACTTTCTTCTTGAAGGTTTGTAGGTAGTATTGGTCTGCGATAAATGCTGGCGATAGTATATATTTTAAGTAAATATTATAGACCAATAACATTTCGCTTATTTAATTTTCTGCCTTTTAAAAATTAATCCGCTTAAATGTTATTGATGTTCAGTATACCGATACTTTTGTACTCAAAATTCATATCCTATTGGTGTTTTATACTAGCTTATATTACAAAAAAATGATTGGTTTGAGTGGGAAAATTACTGGGCAAGTACAATTACATTCTAATAATCATTATATTTTTACCGCTTGTTTCATAAGTACAGATTTTACACCTATAATGTTTCGGCAGCGAAACTCAACAGCAAATAGTACAAAAACTGCACCAACAGTTTATTCTCTCGATAAGCAAAACGCGGCAGGCAATTAGCCCGTTGATTTAGGTACTTCTCCACTGATGCGCAAAATAAACCCAGCTTAAAATCGGACTGCGATCCCAAGGCGACTCCAGAGCGTGCGGCCGATTACGGTCAAATTATAGCTATCATTATAGTCGGAGACTTCAATTCGCTACTCGCTCTCCGCGTCAGCTACCCAATGCCCGCTTCCCGCTGCTGGTGGGCAAATCACGACGCTACAAGACTGCAACGGACCATTCACAAAGTACGTCACATGAATTTAATGTTATCCTCTCCTTATACGAATTCGCAATTCAATGTCAGAAATTTCAACCACCTTATTATTGCGAATAAATTTATTAAATTTTTATATGATATCACAAAACTGGAATCCCTCCACCCGTCTCGTCACAACATGTTACACTTCGTTTATTCAATTCATTTATTTGCTTTAGAATTTAATAAAGTAATTACAGTTGCAGACAACAATAAGGTCTAAAGCTTTTAGTTATTTTTTTAATTATCGTGCAAATACCTTAAACATTAAATCCAAAATAAAAAATATTTTTTAAATATTTTACACTATGAGTTTACTATATTTTCTCTTTAGATAACTTGATTACATAACATTTAGAATAACATGTCAACGTCGACCCCTCCCCATCTTTACGTGTGATATACTTCATGAATAACCCCCAACTTATTGACCCCTACTAACGGCATTACCGTATTGCTCCACATCTCACATGATTACTCCATTCGTTCCAATTATCATTAATGTAATCCTTAGTTTACAAGGCACGTCGTTAGATACATCGTGATTAGTGTACATCGATATTCGGGGCCATTGTAACAATAGATGTAAAATCTAAAAATAATATTACGATCTTCGCTGCTAGCGGCCGTGACAATAACTCAAATAAATCGCCACTTTGTGATATAAGCTGTAGATTTCATTTTGCTCTACGCCACTACAAAACAGCCGCGACATGGACAGCTAGACCAATGTCAATAGAAAATGAAACGTATTGCTTATGTCATAGGTAATGTGGCATTTTATTTAATTTTTTATGGTACATATAACTCCGAAACGCACAAACCGGTTTCCACGGTTTTGCATTTGTTAGAAAGGTGGCGGGTACCATTATGTTTAGAAAAATTTAAGAGGAAGGTTATCAAGCGGACGGTGTCGCGGGCAACTACTAGTTACTTATATATTTTCTTCAATATAGTTTATTTTTTCTATTAACCTTTGTTATCCTTAATTGACAAATGAACAAAACGGTGGATACACTTTTCTATCTATACATATAATAAAACAGTAAAATTGGGTGTCTGTGTATTAAATTTTTTACAAAATGATTAATGTGAAATGGAACAGTTATAGAACGCATATCGCCAAAAAAGTTGTCTGTTTGTACGCGCTAATATCAGGAACTACTAGACGAATTTGCAGAAATCTTTTTTGTTTAGTAACTATTAGGTCTGGGCAACATATAGGATTCTTTTTATTCCGGGACAACGTACGGCTCCCGCGTGATATACAAATTTTTTCACAAAGTTGTGGGCACCAACTAATTTATTAATAGAATTATATATTAATAAAAGTTATTTAATATAATTAGCCTTCAGAGCGTTAAAGATATAGCAATGTGCTGTTGTCTACAATTTGGCAGCTAGTAACGTTTTAGTTCCGTAATAATTGTGTTCAGTAAGACTTATGCTTCTCTTTAGAAACTACACTTAGCTATACAAACTAATTACAAAAGCTTTTGGTACGCTCTAATTATTTTGTTTGTTTAGATGCAATTATTATAATATATAATATTTTAGAACTTGTAGCACTACTTCCTGATAAGTATCTTCCAGATATTCCCTAAAGTATGTGTCAAATAAGTTGCGGTTAGGCTCTCCGACACTAATCAGAAAGCGGTGAAACAGGCCTTAAGAATTTGAAATTAAATAAAAACATATCATATCATATTATTAAACATTTTTTGTCCATTTCTGCTCTAAAATTTACTCTGCGAGCGTAACTCTAACTTGAACTTAGCCGATTTTTTGTCAACAATCTCATTGAGGTAATTTTTATTGCAGATGAATAGAACATTCCATAGAATTGTATCATTAAATCAGTATTCCAGTAAGTCGTTAAAATCATTTAGCTATCGGCTTCAATTGAATAAATTTCCGACAGCTAATAATAATTATTCAATTACCAATATCCGCAGAATGGCTGCGTATAACCTACTAATGTTATATGAAGCTATTGATCTGTCTTTTGTTTATTTGCTAAATGTGTAATAATAAGCTTTGAAATTTAAAATTGGATTTTGAATCTTTTTTTTATTATTTTATAAACATTACCAAAGCCTGTTTCAACATGGCAGATTCCAGTAAACATTACTTTATACTCCGTTTTCAATATATTTCCATCAGAGTGTCTCTTTTAAAAATGTTAAAATGACTTGTAGAAATTAATTGTTAGTGTATAAAAACTACGAATCTCTATGGTACTAAACAAGCATTGTAGTATTATACATAATCAAGTAGCATTTTGTTTTCATATTATTATTTTAAAACTAAAAACCACCATTCACTTTTACTGATATTATAAATGAGAAAGTCTGTGTCTTTTACCTCCTCACGCCCTAACTGCTGAACCGATTTTGCTCAAATTTGGTATAGGCATACTTTGAACTTTACTTGTCCCGGGGAAGGATAAAGGATACTTTCTATCCCGGAAAAATGTACGGTTCCCGTGTGATAAACAAATATTGGGGCAACAGAGTTGCAGGTATCGTCTAGCAGTGATATGTTTTGATAAAAAAATAGGCATGGTATACCATAGTATTTGCAATTTTATTTATAAACTGTGTAGCCCATACATGCGAAGTCACAGGCAACACCAAGTAATATATAAACCACTCGTGGTCAGCGAGAGAGAATCGCCAGTCATTACTGTAACGAGGCACGATTGACGCCTCCTCTTGATTAAATGAACACTTTTGTCTCTTCACAGAAAGAATTGGATCGGTCTGGGTGTGATTAACTAACACTGTTTTTTGGTTAGTTCAAATAGCATGAAATAATTTCAGATTTTATTTTTTTATACTAGAGATAACGCGATGAACTTCTTGACTGAATGCATGAATGTTACACACATGAAATAAAAACCATACAATCTTATTTAGTTTTTTCACATGAATGATTGATTTTTTAACAACAAAATACAGCCGATTCATCTATTTTCGAGTTTTATCGGGACTAATAAAATTTCAAATTAATTTCTATTCATTTCAAGCTAATTAAACATTTAGGAATTTTGCCAGAACTTTTTTCCATTTAGGTCACTATAATTGAAGTGAAATTAATAAGGCTATGTACGCAAGAACTTTTTTAAACTAACCCTCATAAATTCCGTATGATAGTTATATAAAATATTATGTAAATGTGTTGGGTTCTTTAGAAGTATAAGAGTGTTTTAGCCTGCTGAATATTTATAAGTCTTTTACATGTCTCGCTATTGGTACCAGCCACAAGAATGAAAAATCTAGTGCATACTGCATTCTTGTTATAAAATTTAACCTATATCATAGTTAATTATTTGAAGCCTTTAAATCATATATAATCGATCAACAAATATATTCCAATTTTAACAAAACACATTTCTTAATTTAAACAGGAATTAATGTGTTGGGTACTAAGCATTGATAAAGATGTATTTAACACAAAATCATTTTCAATATAATAGGTAATATAACATAAAAGAACAAAGCGTGTTAATTCCGGAAATTGGATCGTAGATCTGGCCCGAAATTAATAATCTCCAAAAGTATTATATTACCGAACAATAATTAGAAAATTCCGCAAACGATCGTCGGGGAAGTCGGCTGAAATTATACAAAGAGGTGAAATATGACATGCGATGAAAAGCCCAACTCCTTCGTGTAATTGGATCTGTCAGTAACAAACAGGCAAGCAGGTAATTACAACTGGTAACTGCGATCCCTAATAACACCGTACGATTAAGAAATTCGACGCTCCGACTCGCTATTGTCTTATAATTTCATCAAAACAATGTGGAAATGACAGTGAAACTTGAACTTAATTTAATGCTATTTGTTCTCTTTGTATTTCGCGCTTCCCGTGTTTATCCTTAAGGCATTTATTTCTGTTGTAATTAAAATCCTTTACAAACGTTTATAAGAGTTGATATTTGTTTCACATTACAGACAAATAGGTAGTTAATTAAATGTACTCGTATTAGTGGTCGCTCAGTGGTCATAAACATAATAATAAGGTTCTATTTTCAACTGTAATTGACATACACTTAATTCAATATTTGCCATACTAATAATGTTGTAAAGCAGCAGCACAATAGTTTAATGCTAAAAATATTTCTTTGATATATTAATATTTTAAGATTTTAAGATTTTAGTTTCGGTACCTATTAGAAACAGTATGTCCCTCATACATTTTATAATTTCCTTACTCCAGACACTTATTTCACAAGATTAAAATTCAAAAAGTTGTAAACTGGAGCGTAATTATGTTCATTATTCAGTTGACAGCACCCGGCTGGCTCCAGCTCGAAGTTCAGTGGCGGTTTCCGTTATAACGTATGCGGGCTCAGGAGGACTTCCGAAGATTGCCTGTTTTACGTATTCATCGATGCCACTTCTAGCTCTGTTTTAGCTACACGAGCATGTATCACGAACAAGATTAGCACCTAAACGAGAACAAAAGAAGGGAAAATCTTCAACGTTATTAATAGCAACAATAACTATTAATGTAAATTGCCTCGATATCGCGATGTAGTGTTCCAAGTTTAGTCTAAGTTTACAGTAAATTGCCCCCAGACTCGATGCATGCAGGTGTTGCCAATATTTTAAAACTTGATGCCGCCACAGATTCAACATGGAATACATTTACATTCGTTCGGTGTTAAGAGCTAGGAACGAGTGCGAGCGACAAACACTAGGCGTCAAATAAAATGGTGGTCCCGCAGTCAATATTGACAGTATCTCGCCGCGGCCGAGATCCACAAAATAAATCACGGAAACGGCACACAAAGAGTAAAGTGTTTACCATAAAATCGTATACACGCTCCTAAATCATAACACAATAAAATTTATAGCCGGCGGAAGGTCCGGTCTGGAGTGCTGATAAATCAAACACATTTTCTTCGTGCGACGAAGGAAAATCTTTCCTGCAAATAAACTGATGATTCGCCCGCCATTTTTTATTCTTATATTCAGATGAATCTGCGGTTGCCACGTTTCGTTTCATCGACCGTCCGATAAGAAAATTTTAATGTAGTCCTGTTGCCAAATTGTACTAGACGCTCAGTAGTCGTGGCAGTAGATAATGAACCGGTTCATCCGACGAGTACGTTATCCGTCTAGTTTAACTTTATATTTTGAGCGGGAGCATTGTGCGCTGGTAAAATGTTACGTAACTTATTTTGCATTTGTTTCAAATCTATTTTGCATCAGTTTTTTGCGAGACTCCAAGTTTTTGGCTATTTTTGCATGATAATCATACAACCCAGATTTCTGTTTCCTTTAATTTTACTTTAAAAATGTAAAGCATAAGATTTGAATTGTGATTTGTCTACTCAAAACAATTATTTTAGTGTTTTTTTTTTTTATTCTAACAAAACAATTTCAACGGAAACTTTGGAATTGTTCTTAAAAAAATTAATTTTCACATACAAACTATGAAGTACAAGCTACCCACATCTTTGAGATAAGCTCAGTCCTTGTATATTTTTAAAAATGGTGTCAAGGAACATTTTTTGTCACAGGAACGTTAATCCATAATGACTGATAATGTATTAATTTGTTTTTAAACCCATTTATTTATTGAATTATGATCCATAATATTGTATGTATTTATATATATGTATTTATTATGATTTTTGTGGATACTTTATGTGTATGTATTTGCTTTGTATTTGTATGTTTAAATTGTTCACTCTTTGCTCGTCTATGTAGTCACCTACCGTCTATTACTCTAGTTACTTTAGAATAGTTTTACTGAGGTTGTCTCGAAGAAGTCGCTTATAGCGATAAAACCGCCTTTTGTACTTTTTTATCATGATGTGTTCTATGTTTTATTATGCCTTGTTTGTTTTGGGTAAAATAAAGTATTCATTCATTTATTGTATATTATACAATTGGTATCGCTGAACACACCGAGATATTATATATAATAAGGTAACTATCTTTTCACGCTTAAGCCACTGTACAAATCTTTGGTGAAGTTTGATATGCAAATAGACTATCTGTATGATGATTGGGGACGGACCTGATATAGTTTTATCCTGGAAAAATTAACGGTTTCCATGTGATACTAAGTGTAGATCTGTTAAGTGGTATATACAAGAATTTAAAAAAATCGACACAGCGAAGTTGTGGGTTCATGAAATATTTAAGAACATGCAATGTAAATGTAAAATAATGAAAATTGATCGCAATACATTAAGGTTCATAACCTTTAAATGTATCAGAGTTCCAAATTTCAGGCAGCACTGCGCCTCATACGCTCATAAACTTTTTTAATTAAGGCTGCTTCGGTAATATCTGCATTATACTCTACCAACCGAAATAACTTTTACAACTATCACATGAGCCGTATTCATCCCATTTTATAGTATCGTAACCATTTTATGAAGACAATATAAAAACATATTTTTTTATAAACTCTTTCAAGATATTGTTTAAGTTTGTTATTAAGTCAAATCTTGATAATTTTTAAATAATTAAGATTTTATTTAATTTCCTAAACACTATTCATTCAAGAATTCCTCATTATTTATTATTAATATTGTTATAAAATAACCACCAGGTTTTAACTATAAGCTAAAATTAGACGGACTAGATATACAAATAACAGGCCGATATTATGGCAGCATCCAATAAACTATCGATATAATATTATACTAATTCGGATTTTAATGATGATGGAAAAATGCGAGGGGCTATGATGTATACGCATACGAGTATGCCATCAAAATTATTTAAACATCGTCAAAATACCCAAATTATCTACGTAAAATGTAAGAGATTTGTTACCTTTTACATTTTATCGGTCTGTTCAAATGCATAAACATTTAAGATTTTTTCTTCATTTGTCATTCAGTATGTACTTTTCCTAAGCTTTTATTTGCGAATGTAAATGTCGAATCTTTCTTTGTCTAATCTAAGTTTATTGCCTGGATCCGTAACATTCTAACGGCACTGAAAACTTTAGTTTATTTTGTAAGGCATGGGGTTGGAATTACAGCAGCAAATATTTTTCATTCAAATTCTAAATTGAAATGCTCTATTTGCCTATTTCTAAAATTTGTCTTTCAGAATTTGCCGATATTTTGCCACTGAATATTAGTTGATCAAGCGAGTCGCTTTGATCTATTGCAGGAATGCGTTCTGGCATGTTCTGAATTCTCGTTATTTATTATATTCCATTCAGTTTTATGCTCAATCAAAAACAAAAAAAAAATCATTCACTGTTGTAATTTACGAAAAATACATTTTAAAAACATTAATATTTTTAAGTTATCGTGTTACTTTATGTAATCTTTATTTAGTTAAAAGAAAATGACGATGTCAATCCCACCGTTCCTTATACAAAATATAACAAACATTGTAACTCTAAATTAAAATTAAAACAATAAAGCATTTTTGCAGCTTCTGAAAAGGGATCAACCAAAATGCTTTGAAACACATATATAATACATAAATAATTTAAATTTAACAATCAGTTGTTCTCTTATGACTGCGTTACGGGAACACTCAGTCAAACGATGGTTGATGTTATCTCGCACACCACATTGCACACAGTTGAGTGATTCCACTTTTCTCATAAGAAAATAAAAACTATTACAAGGGATGTGCCCGGATTACAGTCTACAAGCAGTGACTACTTGCTGTCTCCTTAATCTAGACATTGAAAACCATGGCACTCGAAGAGGCTCACTGAATGGTTTTATACTATATCCTTTTAAGTTAAGACCGCTCATCAAAGTATTCTTTAAAGAAATTAAAACATTTAAACTTATATTTACAAAACATTACAGAATAGCTAGGTAAAATATCGACTTCTTCCCCTTCAACTGTAGCTCGTTTGGCTAGTTTAGTTAATTTTATTATTATTTTTATGATATGTAGGGGGCAAGCGAGCAGACGGGTTACCTGATGGAATGCATGGATACTCGTAACATGCGTTGCCGACCTTTATGAGGGAATAGGGAAGTTGGGCCACCGGTAAAGTCTCTCAATGATTGAAACACAGCACAACGCCGTTTCACGCCAGTTTTCTGTTTATTCTATTACGACAATAGCTAAGTAGATGCCGCGATCTTAGATCTAATCTACATATAAACTGGATACTACACTATTCATTATTTTCTGTCTCTACTGGACACTAAGACCCGTAATAATAGTCAACGCTTAGTACTTAAGAGCTTGATCTCTTGAAGATGATTGAGAAACATTGGGATGCTGTTTTCATTCATAAAGGGGCCTTCATGAATGAAAACAGCAATTCAATTTTTTTATCACCTTAACCGCTGACTATAATGGGCCTTATATTAGATGCCTGGGTCCCTTCAAATTTGTGAAACAATATTATTATCCGTAACCATTGATTTTATAAACTTCTTTTTCTAGACTTATTATAATATCAACCTATGGCAACCATAGTAACCAAAAGTATAATATAATGAATAAATGAATGAATGAAAAACTCTTTATTGTGCACATAATAACAAGATACAACAGGCTTACATAAAAAGAAAAGTTATTTCGGTATCATAATGGCGGTCTTATTACTAGGTAGCAATCTCTTCCAGACAACCACAAGCAAAGGTGAACTTTTAGTAGAGACTAGAGAAAATTGTGCATGTGCATACAACAGAATACTAACACTTATATATTATAACAAAGTATATTACTTACAATAATAATATACATAAATACTGAATATAAAATAAGTATTCGACGATTAAACAAGCAATTGTTGTCATATTATTCGTTGCTCTGCAACGAATCGCTCGTTTACAAGAAATGTGCACGAGTGTGCAGGGTGCAGTGTCGTGTAGTGTTGTGTAGTGTCGTGGGGCTCTCGTCACAAGCACGTAATAACTTCCGGACTGAGACCCACCGCTGTCGCCGAACACTATATTTTCTAGACACATAAAACCGACGCAGTGAAATTTTATAAGCGCGCTCGTTAAACGAAACTGTAGTAAACTTGGTATAACATTTTTTCCTAGACTCGGACAGGTACTCAAATATTTAAATAGCCGAGTAACTAAATAACTAGGGAAACTGAGAAGGCAAGTGGTCCTCAGATATAAAATTAAATATTATATTATATTCGCGAAAACCTAAAGCAAAATGAGTTAGGATAACGAGCGATACAGGTCATAACAGGATAACTCTGTCAAATAAAACAAGATACTTTGTATCGAGAAATTCGTTATCGCCTAATTTTGCCCGCCAAGTCAATTAGCTGGCCGAAATTTGCAATTTATATCTTATAAATCCCGCAATTTAACATTGTGATGGGACTTACATTATTTAATTAATTTAGAGGGAATTTGACAACCGTTATTTAATTTCCCGTACTTGTGGATTGCCGAAGTTTTTGTAGCAATTTGTGAAATTATAATTATTAATGAGACCTCGCATAACTAATTTGTGGTTGAGAATTTATTAGCGTGACGCCGCAAAAGCTTCGCAGCCAAATATTATAATGCTGCGAGTGGGGAACGGAAATGTATGGAACGAATACAAAATATATTTTGAGTTCGCGTTAAATTGAATATTCTCATCACAAATGTTATTTTTTAAGAAACTAGGGTTTTTTTTTGGCTTTGTAAATCAAATACAGGTAAGTATACAATTAAAACATTTACACAAAATCGCTTTAGACCGTAAAAATTAAAACGCGGTAAATTTAATTCGCCTGAAATGTTTATTTTATCATACAATTTAAACAATACGGTATAAAGTTTTATGACACCCTAAAATATTTTTGCTCTAGGTCGTTAACTGCAAGTGTAAAAGCCTCTTTGTGCCGCTCGAGTCTTGGCAGCGTTACTTAACATTATAATCCCAGAAATGGTTTCGGCGTGCTAAAAAAGACTAGGTATAAAAACGTCGCAAAAATTCAAACTTGGGTAACTTACCGATAATTCGGTCGCTGTTTTAAAGTTGATTGTGAAATATAAATAATTTATTAAGGACAAGTTAACAAGGACCTCATAAAGAAGGCAAAAGGTCGGCCATTTGTTCACGGCGAGGTTCGTTCGTTGTTTACTCGATGAGGGTCAACTGTGACCTCCTGTCGCTACATTTTATAAATCCTTTATTATATTTACGGAAGCTTAAACATCTCAGTTATTTATATATACAAATAAAGTAATATAAAGATGAGGATAATCGTGGGATAATAACTTGACAAACCCTACTTACCAAAATTCAAGTTAAAAGTATCCTATGTCCTTTCTAGAGACTCAAAATATTGGTTCAGTAGTTTTGACGTAAAGAGGTACACGCTAACACACAAACAGATACGCTTTTGCACTTATAATATTAGTAAGTATGGAAGTGTAGATTTCAAAACATATTTCGTACATTGCTATGGAACTACACTCACCTTCTGAACTAAGGTGAAATAATTCACAACGTGCCACTCACTATGCAACGAGAGGAAATTAATTACTGGTTTTTGGTAAAATATCTTCGAAAGACTAATAGAATAATTGGAGGCTCACAATACTGAACTTAGGGCATGCCTAGCCTCAGGGCAGTTTAGTCGACCTTAACCAGTTTCATAGTATTGTTTGGGAAAAGGAAATAAGTCGTTGTAAATAGTTAATGAGATGGAGATAGAGGAACATAAGCTTTGCACTGTTCATCAATTTTTATTTTTTGTACAACAAAAAGGAGATTCCTTTTTATTTCTATTTACACTTTTTTCTATCGAATACCCATTTCATGAGAACACAATTTTTTCCAAAGAATTGGTCTTATGCACGAAGTTGCACTTATGTTAAAAGTGTTAAAAGTGGTAATCACTGGATGGATAATAATAACGCATTATACTAAATTAATTTGCCTGAAATTATTCATATCTCATTTAGTCAATGAATTCTAATTTATTATAGTGTTCGATAAATTTAAAACATTAATTTTGGGTAATTCCAAACAGCTCTAAACTAATTAATTAGGCTCAGTGTCAAACACTGATCAACTGGACAAATTAAATTGATATTTATGATTTTACTCAGTGATACGTCAAATATAATCTAATCCATGTTCATTAGTGGCAATCGATCTTTATCTTAGACTAGGTATTACCGCCGGCCTTGCTCGAGTAAATAAGTATTTTCCTACAAATTTTCATTGCCAATTTTATCACCTAGGGCATAAAGTTTATCAAAACCCTTTCCTACGCCTACCTCATAACATGTGCATTCGAAATTTTATCCGAAACCATCAAGATGTTTGAGTGTTTGTTGATAGATCAATGTCACCCAGTCAGTTTGAGTTTTATGAAATACTAGATGATGCCCGCAACTACAGTTGGGCCGAAATTGGTTTATCGCGCCGTTTATTGTTATATATTTTATCAGGATAAAAAGTATCCTTTATCCTTCCCCGGGGTTAAAATTTTACATAACCTTACCAAATTTCATCAAAAGGCTCAGCGGTTTGGGCGTTAAGAGGTAACGGACAGAGAGACAAATTTCGCATTTATAATAAAAGTATGGATATTCTAAGAATAAATTCTTACAATATTAGTATGGATAGGGATACTATGAATTCAATCTTCAATGAAATGTATCACACAATGTTTTTGCAAATCTTGAATCCTCCCATACTAACTATAACTCTTTTTACCTCTTAGGAGAGGAATTTCGAAAAGTGTTTTCTTATTAGTCACCTTCGTCATACGGAGTACATTACCACCAAATTTCATGCTTTTGCAATCAGTGGCTTTGGCTGTACGTTGATTCCTAAATACATATTGTTCAGGACAAAGGATTTTATATAATGATTTAGAAGATGATATAGACTAGTGGATCCAACGGTCGTTATCCTGCCGGGCTATTCTATATATCTAAACCATTCTCGAATCCCTTAGAATACACACACAAAATTTCATCAAAATCGGTCGTTTGGGAGGAATTCAGTGACAAACACACGCGTCAATAATTATATATATATATTGAGATTTAGATGATGATAGGTAAAGTTAATTATGTATTTTAAAAACCAAATTTGTATTTGTCTTTAACACTTTAAAAATAATAATACTTGAATGATTTAAACCTCAACACGGTTTGGAAATATTCTCAACAAAGATTCTTTTTGTTCTCTTTTGATAAATTACGACGTCTAAAATTTCGTGCCTTAATTTAAATTTACCATCTATTCAAATATCATATAAAAATTTTATTACTCTCAAAGACGATTCAGCGTTCCCAACTTAAAATTCGCAGTTCACCCCGGAGGAAATGTTAAATTCAGCAACGTATATTCGGCGTGTCGGTTTTGAATACGTTTTACTTACAAATGTCTTAGAAACTGTTTTCGCATCTCATTATTCTCTCGGCAACAACGTTAAACTCATCGTAACCATTACAATGTAATGTTATATTTATAACCTAAAACATAATCTTTCATATTGATTAAATAAGAATATTAATGAGATTCAGTCAATGTGTATTTCCCGTGTTATATTAAGTATATGCTTAAAAAATTATAACCTACTTGAATTTCGTAATTTTTAATTTTTTAAGGCTAACACAGTTTTGACTCAAGCTGTAAGATAAAGAAAAAATACTTTGCAAAAAAATATTTTCTGTGCACGCTTTCTTAACACTGTCGTATTATTTGAATTTGTTTTTGATGAACTGCATGCCTATGCCTTCTTTACAAGAGAGACGCTTAAAGCCGAGAAGCAGTTATTTTTATATTTCTTTTTAAATCGTAACCTAGTAATGCTTTTTTCCCATATATTTATTTAATTTAAATATTTCTATATTCCAAGTTGGAAGTATCTTATGTCTTTCTGCCTCGCACAGTAAAGCTTTAGAATGAATTATCACCAGCAGTATTTCCGGACCGCTACGACCTTAAAAGGCCAGCAACGCACATGCAACCCTGATGTTGCGAGTGCCTATGGGCGGCGGTAGTTTCTTTCCATCAGGTAACCCGTTTGCTCGTTTGCCTCCTTTTATTTTATAAAAAAAATGTTTAAACGTAATTTCGTTATTATTAGAAGTGTATCAAGGTCAGTTCGTATGTTCGCAGTACCGATGAAAAAGTTAAATGTAAAAAAGCATACTACAAAATGAGAGCTCAACGAAGGACGATGATGTCAATTATCTATACATTTTTTTTATTTTGATTATGCTATCAAAATTGATCGCATTATAAATCCTGTAGTTCGACTAAGTAGTATATTCACTTCTTTATTTTCATGAAATTCTCTATATTTTTATATCGAATATGAAATACTAATGAATTTTTAGAATATTTGAATCGGCGCGTAGTCTAAATTTTTAACGACGAAACAATCCTTTCATCTTCAATAAATTATACTGCTAACAAGAGTAAGCTATGTGTTTCCTGTCCACTAACCATTATATTAAGAAAAAAATCAGAAAAGCCTTATAATTACATTATTATCTCACTAACGGACACAATAGACTAATTTTCAATGACATGGGCGTGACATGTACGTTGCGTTTGATTGGAATTATCGAAGCAACTAGGTTATGAACACTAATATTGCTGAATTTAGCTGAATTATTGAGCGTCCGTGACTGAAATCATACGTCACAGACAATAGGTCGCTAAATAATTCAATAGAAATGCCTTTCGTATTTCAGACAAGTTAACTGTTATCTGTTATCCTGACCCGCACTAACCTCTATCAACCGTAATATATTAGAGTGTTTTAATTATTTAATGCTTTTGTATTTATTTACTTGATGGTTAGACGTAAATTGTGGAACTTTATTTCATACTCCAACACAATTACAATTGGTAGAACACGTGAGTTATTAGAGAATCGCAATAACTTGGGACGGAATTTCATACAAATTTTAATGTTTTATGTAAAGTTGTGTGCTAACTTACGGAGATTAAGCCATAACAAAGTGTCAAATAGCAATAAATCACATTGTTAAGTAGGTATTTTTGCGGCGATAGTTAAAAATTATACAGCTTTAAACAATTGCTTTGTTTTGTTGTAAACAAAGTATTATTATTATTAATTTAACACTTAAAGCTACTTTTACTCTATACGCTTAACATAACTTCATCATGATTTCATTTGTTTAGCTCTCTTTTACAAGATTCCTTAGAATTTAGTTACACTTATTTTTTTTAGGTTCTACGAATCCAAGAAAGCTCCCGCAAGCAAGAAGGAAGCTCAGCTGGCTTAAGCTTTTTATAATTATAAAGTTTAAATATGAACACTTTTATTATGTTTACGTCAAAAGAGTTATATCTCAAAGAGAGTCGAGACCTGATCCAGAAGGCAAACTTGAGTCTTTGAAAAAAGTCTCATAAAGAATGCTTCAATTGCAGAGTTTATTTTGCTCTAAAAAGATTTTTAGTTCTCGTTCCGTTCCTCGCCTTATCTTATAATTCATTACGCATTAGAAAATTAGTATCTCATTTGGAAATAGATGAGCCAGTTTGAAACAACATTCGTAGTCGACAGCACTCGGTACAAAGCCGCTCGTCTTTTTGATGGACAACCAGACAGACACACCTTAGGCATTGTGTGAAAGTTATAAAAATACAGCGAAATTGGCTTTGCTCTAACTATATTGTTTATTTTAATGTATAAAATATTCCTTGATTTACATATTTTTACCTTTAACAGAGCTTTGCTGAAATCATAAGGGTAATACTAATTTTTCCAAGTGATATGTCAGATGCATAATAACCAGTACAAAAGGTGAGTTAAAAAATAAGAAATCATTTTTCTGAAAGTTGAATATAGTTTTAAATGATCCAGGCATCGATAGCGCAATGTAAACGTATAGCTGCGCCATCTAGCATTAATAAGAAGAAACCATAAAACACGTTAGTTGTATTAAAACAACTCTTAAACATTTAATTTATTTAGTTAGAAGTGACAACAGAAATACATATTCTGTAAAATTTTCTATCTAGCTATTACTATTTTTGAGATACAGCTTGGAGACAGAGAGACGGACAGACGAACAGTCAGACAGACATGAAAATCTTATTAATAGGGTCCAGTTTTTACCCTTTGGGTAAGGAACCAAAAAAATATATATTACCAAAAATTGAAAAAAAGACATCAATTTATCATTATGATACCATTTTTCAATTTACCCGAACTACGATTCATGACTTCATGATAAAATGTAAAGTAAGTATATTTTAAATAAAGGCCACTTTAATATCGTGTTGATTATAATTTACCGAAGTTTTCCACAGGTACAGACGCTACGCTTTTTTATACTATTTATATGTATCCGTCCCATGTCCAATTTGTGTAATATTTATATGGTATGTTAACTTAACCTTGAAACTAGGTTTAATATTAAACAGGTACGCGATAAAATATATATCTCAATAACAAAACGCGTTTCATCATTTGCCTTAACAAATTACATTTCTTTGCGAGACACTTAACAAAATTGTTATTCATGGATGTTTTAAAAGATCATAATCTAGGTCAAATTAAATTAGTGTCACCGGTTCTTGACATTAAGTGAATTACGCGCAACCGCCCGCCCTGCGCCCGTCCGTCCACCGCCCGGTCGCCGCTCTCTTTGTAATCTACAGACCCACAGGTTTTGTTTCACCGACATTCATAATATATTTTTGAACTCAAAAAAGGTCGCCATTAACGTCACTTATTAAATTAATCGTCCAAATTAACGTTTAAATAAACAAATCCTTTAGATAAAACGGTTTATGTGTATAAATACAGTTGCGTCAAAAATCTATTAATACTCGTATATAATAAATAATAATGGATTTTTATCCATTATTATTTCATAATGTGGTTAAACACAATTAAAATGGTTAGTTTCAAAGGGCTGGAAAAATATTAACATGTTTTAACGTATACGTGATTAGGTAGTTTTTTTAAGGTAAACTTCATGAAAATTCTGAATCTGTATGGGTGTGGTGCATACTACTATTTTATGATAATCCGGACTTTCTGAATCAGTAAACTGAATTCAAATCCAGAATCCAGAAACGCAATTCCGGATGTATTCTGGCCTTAAGCTTAATGAGTTGCAGGTATTGACCTAGTAAGTTCAAAAAACTATTAACGGCTGAGAACCGAATTACCTGAAGCAGATCGGGAAGCGTGCCAGCTCTCATCGTATTAAACAGATGATAATGATGTTTTTGTTTCTCGGAATCTTTTTCCAGTACTCTGTCCGCGATCTCGACGACAGTTGAGAGCTCTTGCGAATTTGTATCCATTAAGGAATATTTCTTAGTCGCAAATTGTACAATTTTCATTCATTAAATTATACACTTTAAAGAATAAAGAGATTCAAATGCGTTTCGAATAAAAGGACTTCGTAATTTATGAGGTAGTTATCCTCTTATGTAACAAAGCGTTTTTTGCTACGTTCGTATTTCTATGATGGAAATATAAGGTATTTCTCGTTATATTCTTAGTTCAGATCCTTATTTAAGTTGCGAATTTAAAAGGTCCTAACTCATTCAGAGCACATTCATCTAAAGACACCTTTATGAGATATCTACAATAAGAAGTTATTATTAATTAAGAGGATTTGCTCATAACATGAAACCAAATGTATAAAAGCAGATTTTTTTTTCATCTTTTACAAAAAGTTTGCTCTTTATATATTTCGAAACAGCTTAATTTTTTTATTTATTCATAATACGCTGCTAGGTAAGAACCATTAGTAATCAATTAAGTACATCATAAATAGCCCACATAATTCGAATATCAATTAATAGAAATTTCAGTCTATTTGTGTTTCATAATAGCGTTCATAGTAATGATGTAAAACATCAATCAAATAGAATTTCCCGTTAATGAGAGGAACTTGAATATCCACGTAGTTCGACCTCGTTACACGATTAGATGACGTCACGGGGACACATCTAGTCTGTGGTCATGCCGAATAATTGCTTCCCACCTAATTAAGTCAGAAATGAGTTTCGGCCGACTTGCGGTCGACTATGTAATTAGTAAAGGTGTCGTTAGGTGAGAGTTATCATAATTTTGGTAAACACTTAAAGAGGTTTTCTATCTACTTATGGCTGTGATGTACTAAAAACTAAAACTACCAAAATATGACACCAGTCTCCATCGAATAAACTTACATAGTGATAGTTTTAAATTATATATTTAGAGAGATCATTTCAAACTGTATCTTAATTAAATAACAGGTAACTCATCTGCATTTATTACAAAATGTCAATATACGCAGTAGGCTTTGTACGTTGGATTTTAGAGTTAGTATAAAAAGCTGTTAAGCAAATAAAATTATGAACAAACCTAGTTTTCATGAGTCGTATCGCGCGGTCGTAGAATTGTGATCACAAGTTTGTGTTGGGCTACGTTCTATACAGCCCGTAATAGTTGTTACCTCAGTATAGCACACATTTTTGTGCTATAAATATAAACTCTTATTTATATTTATAAATAAGAGGGATATAGTTTTAGGGCTTGACTTACCACTTTCTGATAAGATCCGGAAAGTCTATCTGCAATTTATTTGACAGATTCTCCACCTTTTACTTATAGAACGGAACAGACTAGAATAGGACAAAACAAAACAGAATAGAACAGGATAGAATAGAAAAGATTAAAATAATATTTATTGCATATCGGCGTATAAGGGTCTTAAAGTAATTATAATTATGTCAAAAGAAAGATCTTGCAAATTAATATATTAAAAATGCTGGGAATAATACTATTTCTTGTGCTTATTTATTATTCCGATGGCATGAAAGCGTTCCTGTTTGCAATTAAAACTATCCGGCTTGAAATAATTTAATCTGAAACTACAAAGTTAGTTGTATTAAAAGAATACTGAATCGAACAATTGTCACTCGTTTAAAAGTTAAATTACTTCGGTCACCGTTTTTCTCCAACGGCGTCTGAATAAAACATAAGACTTTTTAGTCGTCCTAATGAGCCGGGCTCGTTGTTTTTCTGACTGCATAAGATGTGAGAGTGGGATCGGCGGCGGATCAAATCGCACTTCATTTGTCCGCGTCACCACCCGCCCTCACCCGCCGCCCGCCCGCCCTCGTGATGGATGACACCGACTGCGTAGCATTTAATTGATACCGCCATTTTTGCACCGGACCTTGATATCAAAAGTTACATGTACAGAACCGCTAGTAATTAAAAACGTATTTCATCAGTTACAACGTGACACCACCTTTGTGACATCCTGACAACGATATTCAGATTGCTCCTAAGCCCGTCAGTATGAAGAAAGTGTCAAAGGTTATTTAGGAGTATTTTGATTGTCCACAATATTTGCTATTTTAAATTTTCTTTAATTACTTGACTACGGTAAAGCAAAACGGAGGGTTATGATTTTGACCTGTATGTATGTAGAAGATTGTCAGCTGGTTATATTTGGCTTTTATTTCATTAATAACTATAGTAGTTAACTATTGTTTAAATACAGTAAGAGCATACAAACTATATTTTAGGTTTCAACTTTTTAAAACGTGTTTAAGTAATAGGGTTTTAATTTTTAAACGTTATTTTTATGTAATATGTTTTCAAACATTATTATTGGTTATATAACTGTTCACAATCCTGAGATGTAAAGGCTAACTTCGTACGCAAACAATCTAAACTCGTACAGATATTGGGAAGTTCAGTAAATACTTCCATTTCTCATTTTGATACACTTGTAGCACTCGAGTATGTAACATAGCAAATATCTTCGAGAAAGTATTTGCAGATAAGCGGCACAGATGTAGCCGGCGGACATATTGCACGTAAACCACTCTAACCACTGTAGCAAATCATGAAAAGGGTTTATAACTGCTGGACAAGAATGCTGTACAGGCTACACAGACACAGATACGAGTGCTTATTTCACACAAAGTTTTGATATATTAATAAAAATTACTGTGCTAAAACGGCTTAACGGGATAATAAGGGCTATTTACTGATAAGATAAATCCTTACTGATAAAGTTCCAAATATGTACCTGATAACGAATAACATAAGTATCTGTCAGATAAATCTCTGTTGTCAGCCTTACAAAACGTAGAAATTCATCTGCTAGATTGCCTTACACATGAAGAACAGAATCTATAACTCCATCTGTCACATAAGTAAGATGCCTGCCTATACGGCACATTTTCCGTAAGTTGTAAAACAGGCCCTAACACTTTTAAGCCAATTTTATTAAATTGTAAAATCGTAAACATCTTAATCTTAATACTTTCTACCTACATTTCTAGATACTTGATGAGCGGCATTTAACGATAATTATATTAATAGTTCAACCATTGATAATGTTAGCGGAGTTGTATCGAAATTGTGTTATTGTAAGATTATTCAGCATTTTATTGACCTCTATTTTACCGGTCTACTATAAAATATAACCCAGGTAAAAGATCTGTTCATAGGGTTTTTTATTCATGTTAACGTATTTACCGATGCTTATTTTTAGGTCAATTCAAATTCGAATGAGAGCAATAAATAAATATTTGTATATGTAGAGCGCACCTAAACAATAGAAAGCAATTGCGCGTAGTCAATTGTTTGTACAACTCGTTTGAATTAATATCAGAATAGTAATGAATATTAAATATTATGTATGCAACGAGTACGACAAGTAGAGAACTTCTAAATAAACATAAACTATGAGGTATAATAATTTTGGTAAAATGAGGTAGAAACGAAATATATTTTGTACTAAACACAAAATTCTAACTCTTTTACCATTTTCCTGATAACTGTCGAATAGGCTCTCCAACTTATTTTATAAAATTTCCATACTTTATCTTTTAGATAAGCTGTTTATAGTCTATCGTCCTATCCTCCACCCTTATTAGTGGTGCAACAGGCGCTAATGATAAACGCATATTTATCAGAACCGAACGAGCCAAACGCAGTGAACAAAACGAATTCTAGAATTCGGTATATGACATGTCATGGTATTCGGTATATGTCATGCACAGAATAGCTATTAAATAAAAATAATGATTATTATCATGACGAGAGAAAATACACATCGTTACAAAATTAGTTAACTGTAATTTTAAGAAAATATTTATATACACTTACTATCCATATGATATTAATTAGAATTCCGAAACTATAGTTAAAACAAAAGTGCCGTGGGCCGGCACGACCAGAGTGATACCACGGTCTCAAAGAAAACTGGCGTGAATCGGCGTTGTGCTGTGTTTCGTCCAGTGAGTGAGTTTAGTGGTGGTCCAACTTCCCTAATCCCCTATCCCTATTCCCTCATAAAAGTCGGCAACACACTTTCGGAACTAACGGACTCTTCGGAAGTCACGATGACTGTTAGGATGGGCGAAGGCAGTTGCTTTCCATCAGCTAACCTATCTGCTCGCTTGTGCCGTAAATATCACAAAAAAGTACAAAGTGCATGATAAAAAAGTAAATATAATTTTCTTCATACTTCAACTAGCTAACAGCAATTATTTGAAACAGCGGTCTTTCCGTGGCTTCGTCACAGGTGCAACTTTCAGCACTTCTGTTATGCTTTTTCCTTCTTTCGAGAGGGTTAATAAATATACATAAGTTTCCAGTTTGAACACAAGGCGACAACTAATAAGAACTACAAGTTTAATAAATTAAGATTTTTAGCAATACTCCGCGCAAATTATCCTCAACCTGCAAGTAAAAATGCGGGTTGAGAACCTCGACGCGCGTTTCGCCCCAACTCAGGGACAACGTCCGTTAAGTCTTAAGGTTGAGGTTAATTTTCGCGGAATATTGCTAAAAATCTTAATTTACTAAACTTGAAGCTATGGATTTCCGCAAAGTAAAGTAAGAACTTACTATAGTTTCTGAACCAGTAACAAATAATTGAACAACTTATTGAACGCGAAAGTGTTATTAATATGCAATAAATATTAGACACCAAAAATTATTATGACATTAGTTGTTAATTTTAATATACAGGTTACGGGATATAACCAAAGTAAGTCATTACATTTCTCTCTCTTTCATAACCGAGCTGCGTGAGAGACACTCCCGCTTCAGCCTCGAACCTGCACCGCTCTGACTCCACCTAGACACACTCCACCAATGAATGGTACAAATCTTCGCGTTTATTGCATACATATTTAGAGTATTTTAAATTTCAATAAGAAAGTGGCAGCAAAAATATTTTTGTGATTTGTAGTCGTAGAGCGTCCGTGGCCTAATGGGTAAGATCTTTGGTTCGCACTCGAGAGGGTGCAGGTTCGAACCCCGATGGAGGTGTGTACCAATGAGACATTTTCCGATCTCAAGTACATTATACGGATGCTCATTGCTGTGGGAGAGCCATGCTGTGGCACGCCTAGGCTGGCTCGACCAGAGTGATACTACGGCCTCACAGAAAACTGGCGTGAAACGGCGTTGTGCTATGTTTCGTTCAGTGAGTGCGTTTACCGGTGGCCCAACTTCACTAATCCCTTATATCAATTCCCATTCCCTATTCCCTTATACAGTCCGACAACGCACTTGCGGCTCTTCGGATGTCGCGAGTGTCCATGGGCGACGCCAGTTGCTTTCGATCAGGTAACTCGTCTGCTCGTTTGCCTCCTAAATATCATTAAAAAAAAAGATTTATATGGGCAAGCGCCCCGGCGACATAAGTTTGTCCATAAAAGTTGTAATTTTTTTCAGTTTCCCTGCTGAAACTTCTACAGTGAAAAACTAAAGTAAAAACTTTATAATAAAGAGACATCTTAAAGTATATTGTCATTTACTTTTGTTACATACCGTGTATAATATTTTTAATATTTTAGTGAATAAAGCTGAACAAGTAAAACCATTAGATTATTATTATTAATTTGTCTGATTTGCGACGTACTTTTAGAAATATTCTTGCGATCACCTGTGTGATGAGGTGACTGTCAGGAAATAAGGTCATGAATGACTAGTGAGCAATAAAAGAGCGTCTAAGCATAGTTCGCTATCGGGCTGTTTATGGTCGCAGTCGTGTTGCAATTTATAATGCTCTTTGAGAGCGTATATTGTCGTCGAGCACGCGATGATGTTATCTTAAGCTGCGTATTCACTGCCTGCACCGAACACCATTCGAAATTCCGTTGCAGAATATTGATCCCTTTTTAAAATGACTAAAACAGACTATCCATAGACGGTGCATTCTGTAAAATAATTTCTTTACCAAAAACCACTTTGTAGGAAATGAAAGTTATTGGTAACAGAATATTTGTTTAATTTTATTTTGCATGTACATTATACATTTTAATTTCAACCAGGAATTTATTTTTAGGTACCTACCTAAAAATAAAGTTCCAGATTAAAATAAAACGTGTACGTAAAACTTCAAATATGCATATATTTTAACTTATCTATTTTATTGAGTTCTTGTCCGCGACTATGTTCTTGTGAGAATTTATAAATTATCCAGTTTTTACAACAACCTTGATAACTGCTACGGCTCCTATCTGTCGATGTTATATAGACCTAGGAAGGCTATAGGCTTATTATATCGAGGACGATAAATGGATTAACCAACAAAAATAATTTTTCGATTCCGGTGAATTACTGACCGAAATTTATTTAATTAGCGCGTCCAAAAGAACAAAAATACTCACTTGAATTGTTTAAGAATAAAGAGTGTATAGAAGTAAAGTAGTAGTAAATTTGACGTCAGTGTCAGATTATATTCTTATAGGATTTGAAATTAAACTGTGACATATGACGTAGTAAAAATGTATAAAAAACTGAAATTGTTTCATTATTTACGTACTTTGCCCGCTTTTCGTGTATGAAATTTAATATCCATTTTTTGCTTTTTACACAAATTTCACACAGAGTGCCGTGAGAGTTTTTTATCCGATTATGTCGTTGAGGGTGGTGTACCCACGAACAGCGTTACAATTTAATTATTAAAAATCCTCGTGTATAATAATATATCGGTGTAAATTTACAATTTTGTATTCATTTACTATCATTTTGAATACAAAAATGCTAACTGAAAATATTTTAGATAAAAAGTAAAGAGTGAATGAAATCCTACATTAAATGAACAAAAATACACAACAAATATACGACAGGCAAAACACAAATTTTTTTACTCTACGATTTGATCTCGAATGTTAATAATTGACATTTTTAATGCCGTGAATACGTATCTAATGTCTAGTTTACGCGTATTAAGTAGATAAGTAGTTGACTAAATTTAAACTTAATTTTAAGTCATTTAACTTGCAACTTGCTACAAAAAATTGTGTATTTACTTAATACGTATAACCCAGACATTAGTTTGTAGCATTAACATCTCATCATATCCAGCTTTGTTCATATTAATTACATGAACAAAACAAAATAATAATATATTGTAGCCAACTTAGGCTGATGATCATTTCGTTCGATTTAAGTCACGCACACACATGTAGCTACAGTATAAAAAATGAACGGTAGTATAGCTCAACTAAATCAAATTCGTGCAACACAGACATAAATTAGACGTGCGCGCTGCATGACAGCATTACTCGCGTCTTGAATCGCTAATGTGTTCACCCGATTCAAGCGATTGGGTATAAACTTTTTTTTCCTTCGGTATCTGCAATCGGTATTACTATAAGCAGATTGGATGTGTTACTCAAGGCAGGTAGAGTGCTTTCACCGTTGTAGATAGCAACACTCGTGGTTTAAACTATACAATAATGTTGTGCCTTCATTTAGAATATATCCTTTCTTTTCAGACGCTTATCGTAGTTGCGGTATGAACATAATCTACCTTTTATTATTTATACTGTGGTATGGCAGTAGCATGTATGCGGACAACGTATGAATGCGGTATAAACTGATATCCATACCGCGAAAAATAAACGTTGTTCCCATGTACTTGCGCTAAAACAACGCCCGCTGTCGAAACGCGTTGCGTTCGCCAACATGCCCCATGTTTTCAGAATAAACAATTTAAATTTATCTATTTTTTCAACAACCGATTATCGAGGTTCGTGTAAAATAAAACATAAACGCTAACGAGTTGTACGATTCGTAAACAAGAAAATTATAATAAATAAATATAATTAATATTTTATTAAACTCTCGTTATTTGTTTCAGTATTTTAAGTAAGCTTTTAAGTACAATACTATTAGTATTTATAGACCACATTAAAAAGCATTTTCTTTGCGATATCACTAAAAGAAAATTTCTTTTGAAATAAATAAAAGAAAACCGATATAAAAATGGTAACAATTGCAAAACCAGAACGCTCAACAACGCACGAATCTGAAATAGGCATTCGAGGTCAGCAACGTACAATAAAAAGTAAGAAATAATTATTCACAAATCACAAAAGATGGCCGTTATGCAAGCTACGCCGTAGCACCGGAGCTACGCCGTAGCGCCGTAGTCCGTAGCACGTAGCAGGAAATAGAGTTGCTCGTTGCGAACATTGGATTCGAACCAACCCAACTAAATGGTAATGAATGCAATTTATTCGGAACAGTTCCGTGTCCTTTTTCAATTGTCATATTAAATAGTGGCGTTATTTATTCCACTATTTCCATGTATCTCTTGTTACGTTTTTGAACTATCCGAGAAGTCGTTTCATAACCAGATTGTTCACCTAAGCCATTTAGTCATGTTATGTCAAATCCGGCCGACAGATTACGGCTGACATAAAGAGACATATTCTGAGTACATGAGATAAGTCGTCAACGGGCTATGAATCAATTATTCGATTTTATTTAATGTTTGTTTTATGGGAAATATATTTTTTCAACACAAATATTAAGAGCCATATGCCCATGAACTAAACTGTTATAAGTAAATCCATAAAAAAAATATATAGCAAAAGTAACTTTCATAAAGAAGCAAATAAGAAACATGTTAAGTCCTTGACAAGTACCGGGTTAATAAAGTATATATCAGCATCTAGTTTCTATACATTTCAAAGGAAGTCGTTCACTAGTGAATCTTATTTCTCATATTTTATGTTAGGGCCATACATTATTATTACGCACAATTTATATGAAAAGGGTTTCATATTCATTTTACTCAATAAAATATACAAAATATATTATTTGTAAACAAGCCTTATCCTGTTTTTACTCTAGACAAAATACATGATATTTCTTAAAATATGTTATGATTAATATTTTTCATATAATTTATAAAGTATGACAGTATAAGTGTAAATATTTTTATTTACAAAAAGTGTTTCGAATATATTTCACTAAACTACAACATATTTTCAAATCATAAATCTGTAATATTTAATTTCACTATTAACAACTTTAATGTCACTTAAGAGTAACGTTATTCATAATATATATATGGTGGCGACCTCACTCTGCCACATTTAAACAACGACTGACAAAACGTTACATACGTAGTGTGCGGCACAAAGCTGATACTAGCTGATTCTTTAACCAACTATGGCTACTTTTTCATTTGAAAAAACATTGTGTCTCTAAAGAGGGCTTACAAGACCTCGAGCGTAACCGTAAGCGAAATCAAGTAATGGTGTATTTGATTATTTCTTTAATTCTAGCTTTGACGTATAAATCTGAATAAATATAATTACAATAGTTATACTTGTAATGTGAGTTGTTGAAGCATCGAGTACCGTCCTCCGAGGATATTTTCTACTTTGTATTAAAGTGTAAAGGGTAAGGTCATGCTATTTCTAGCTCACGATAAAGGCTTCTTTACTCCCCGATATACAGACATGCCGTACCTAGCCGTCCTGGCTTATTTGCTTCTTTAAACCGACTTCCAAATAGGAGTAGGTTACTTACTTGGAATGTATGAATTAAATGTTGTTATTAAAAAGTTTTAATACCTATGTAGGTGTATATGTATGTACATAAATTGCTTTTAATTGACGCTATTAATCATATTTACTTAGTAAAAGTGAAAGTATAAAAATCTATGCAAAACGTTTATCTGCTTCTATTGTCATACAAGATGTTGCCCGCTGTTTTGCTCCCTTGGGTAAAACACGAATATTTTGGGAACATGCCGTTTTCTTGATGAATTTGAAATCATGAGGTGGCATAATTATATACAAAACAGTTGATAACAAAATAAAGGTTTAATACTTTATGATGTGCCTGTGTCCCTTAATTTACATTGAAAGTAGTAATGCTAAGAAAGTATTTTTCTAAAAAAATCATTTTTTTGCTACTACAAACACTACTACATAATTAAAACAAAGGTTTTATTTGTAACACCTATACTGATACGACCGACTGGTCGCGGTCGTCTGTGGCTTGCCAGCAAAATGCGTCCGCTCTGTTGCACCCCTTTACCATGTGCGTGAAGTTTGAATGTGTATGCAACCTAAGAATGAATATTCCTCACAAGCGTGTGTTGTTGTAGTCGCACACAATGACTTCGCACGCAGAGAAATGACTCTCTCTTTCCTGTCGGGTGCATTATCATTAATGTCATATGAAAAGGCCTTTTTGTTTATTCCGTAAGATAATGTGATGAATTTCGTAACTGAATACTAATGTACTAGCCTTTACTAACGATTTTTTTACTATTCATACTAGTTGTGCCTTGCGGCGCTACATGCGGCTTAGTCAAGATTAAAAAGTAACGTATGTGTTAATCCAGGATACCAGCTAGCTCCATGCCAAATTTTATCGAAATCGGTCTAGCCGTTTAAGCGTGAAAAAGTAACTAATATACACAATCACAAAATCACAAACCTTTACAATTATTAAATTAGTAAGATAAGACCAGATAATGCGCGCAACTTCGTGACGCCAAAATTAAGAGCGTCAATGGCCTAGAAGGTAAATTCGCACTCGAGATGGTGCAGGTTCGAACCTAGGCGGAAGCGTGTACCAATTATACATTTTCCGATCTCAAGTACATAATATGGATGTCTATTGTTGTGACACTCCGGAATGACACCACGTCCTCACAGAAAACTGACGAGAAACGGCGTTGTGCTGCGTTTTGTTCAGTAAGTAGTTTACCGGTGGCCCAACTTACCTACCTATCCCTATTCCGATTCCCTATTCCCTCAATGTCACGAGTGTCCATGGGCAACGCCACTTGCTTTCCATTAGGTAAACCGCCTAATCGCTTGCCCCCTAAATATCATTTTATAAAATAAGTGAAATCGTTTCATCGCTTTTAGCGTGAATAGGTAACAGAAAGCCAGAGAGACAAGCAGACAGACAGACGCACTTTTGCATTTATAATATTAGTATGAATTTGTGCTTCAGCTTACTGATATCATGAGTGTCAAAGAGTGTCATACTACTAAACTAATGTATATCCTACTAGACACTAAGGGCCTGTTTCACCACTTACAGATTATCTACAACTTTATGGAAAAGCTG